>CM053787.1:951646849-951841849 GCA_028749045.1 Cupressus sempervirens | reverse complement strand
TGTTTCATTCCCATTTGAACCATCTTTAGAAAGGAGATGTTCCATGATCCTTGTGGAAAGATATGTATTCTTACCCTTGAGTATTACATTTATCTACTATTTTTAGTCCCTCTCATATTTTTAGTTCTATACATACTAGAAGAGTTATTTGCCCTAATCTTTTCCTTTATGTCTAAGTATATCCTTGCAGGAAAAGAAGGTGGGCACAAAAACTACCAAAATTGTACAACTCAATCTTATGGCTGTAGCTCTAAAGAAATTGATGATCAAACTGGATTAAGTGAGGCTCTTGAAGCAAATATCCTTGATGAATAAAATTATGAGTATCCTTCTATATTAAGACGGAGTTTGGCACTTTTTAAAAGGCAATGAATGAGATTAAAAGATTGATACTCAGAGGAAATCTAAAAATATATGTGTGTGAGTTTGATGGACCTACCATTGTATACATAATGAGAAAATAATGATTTATTTAGAGGGAGTCTAAAAGAACATGTATGAGAGTTTGATCGGCCTACCACTTTGTACATATGAGAAAATAATGATTTATCATCAGAAAGTCAAAATATTGATATCATATCTAGAGGGAGTCCAATAAGCATCCTTGGGTGAAGAGTGCTTCTAAGGGAGTAACTAGAGGACTTGACTTTGGAGGACTATTGTTAAGAGGGAAAATTTTGAGGTGTGATCTCTTTTGAATGATATCTTCTCTATGAGAGAGAAGTTCGAAGTAAAATTTCTTGTAATGCATTCTTCTCTATGGGAGAGAAGTTGAGGTGAAAACCCTTGTTCTACCCTCTCACTTGGTTCATGGTGGTTACTATTTTGCATATGTGGATTATGTCATCAAAAGTGATGATTTGATGATCTTATCAATAGCTTGACTTGTTATCATGACAAACTACATTAAGTTGTTGTCCCAGAGTGCCGGTAGTCATGATAATGAACATATAATGATCAAACTACATTAACTTCTTATCTTGGAGTGTCAAAAATTAGATAACACATATCCTACTAAGATATAACATATTCTTTTGGTAGACATGTCATTTGATGCCAATGCACATACCAAAAGAATATAAGTATGATGAATATCATAAGATTGATATATCTAGTTGAAACATACTTTAAATTATATTGAAAGATAACATCTAGGTGTGTGTGTGTGTGTGTGTAATGATGATTAACCATAGAGGCATATCTCTTCATGAGACATGTCTCCTCCTCTCATATTTATAAGTCATTCAAATATGTAGTTTTAACATACCAATAACAAGCGTAGTGTTATTACATTTGTAGAAAATGATCTATATTACTCAACATTGAAAGCACAATTTCTCTTACCATTTAAAGAAGTCTCAATTATCGAAGATGAATAAATTAGTTTTGCTTATGAGATACAAGAAATGAAACTCTTTAGAATTTCAAATTCATTAAAGAAGGAACCAAGAAGAGTAAACTCATAGATATGCATAAAAGTTAGATTTCAAAATTACAATCCATGTTGCGAATACCCCAATTCTAATTTTGCCCCCATTCATTGACTCTCCAAAACAGTATACACAATTTTCAGGAGGCAAGGTATCCCAACTGACCAGGGCTACTCCTAATCATACTAAGCCAATAAGAGCTACTTCCAAATGGGCATCAATATTCTTAGGATACCCATCCTGAAATTTGCCTCTCAATAAATTACTTTAAAGTTTCCCCTAGTGTCACATTAATGTTATAAAAAAATAACAGGTCCTAATCAAATGAATGAAGAAAACAACCCTCAAAACAAAACAAAAAAGGCATAGTGTTTAGAACCATACCAGTGCAGTGGACTCCTTCCTGGTAACCGTCACCCTTATACCCCTTATCACATTTGCAGACCTTGTAACCGGGCATGCCGGTAACGTCAAGGCAATGAGCATCTCTTGAGCAAGTGAGATTACCCATTTCATTTGCAGAGATATACCCACAATTATCAGCTTTAATACCCCAATCGAGCTTGAGAGCATAAGTACCAGCCCCAAGTCTTCCATTATGAGGAGCCCGTCTCCTGAAGGTCCTGGGGTCGAGTATGGTCGAGAACACACATTCTCCAGATGTCGCCTGAACAGCAATATCCGCACTCCTCCAACTCTCTATCAAGGCGATTTGGCAGCAACCAAACCCATTGCAGTACTCAGGGTGGTAGATTTTCAAACAGGAAGCCCAACACATTCCTCCAACTCTTGATTGAAGTGCACCAGGAAAGAAGGACCCGCTGGCATTACACCCAACAGTGGCAAACACATTGGACCCCGAAATTGTGAAAGGTCCATCCTTTGGAAGTGAAAAGGTTTGGTGGGCACTCTGTGAGGCGTTGCAACTGATGGCTTTCAGATGAGTCACATTGATTAGGAGAAAATCGTATGAGAGACTTAAGACCTGATATTCGCCTGCAGGCGTGGAGATAAATGGGATGCTCCCCTCTCCGAATGTGGAGTTGTTTTTGCATAAGAGAGTGAAGTTGGAGCGCCCACAATTCGATCCCTCGATGTTGAAGGGGTAATTTATGCTGAGGTACCCGCATTGCTGTGGATAATTTATGCTGCAGAAACTACCTGTCCTCACCATAATCAACATATTGAGGGCGGTAGTAATTACCAGAAACGGAGACATCCCTTTCATATTAGATTTTTGTTTGCTTTGAGTAGCTAACTGTTAAAAATAATGTTTATTATAGTAGCTAGGCATTTAATGCACAGTCCAGAACTTTCTACTTGCTTCTTGGAGCCTCTCTCTTTGTGCAAAATTTGAATTTAAAATTATGCAGAAATCTCTAGAGTGCTTCCTTTCTTGAAGCTTCTCAAGAACCCTCTAGAAATATGTATGAGCTCTATAAATAGAGCATTCCTCTCAGCTGTAATAACATGAAGAAACTTTATAGCTCTTTGATATGTTTGAGTTTTGCTGCTCTTTTTTTAAGCTCTGTCTTTTTTATTCTTTGTGCTGCTGTTTTTAATTCATCATGGTATCAGAGCATTTTCAGTTCTTTGGGCTGTGAATATATGATGCTTTTTGGAATGAATATATGTGTTTTTCTTGTGTGAATCTTTACATTTGCAGGCTGTAACTAAGGAGTGAACAGCAGTTTGGTTTGGGACAAAAAACTACATCAAAGGAAGGATATTGCAGCAAAAGAAAAGTTTTTTTTCTTCAACAAATTGGTGAGACTTTTTCAGTTTCAAGCTTGGGTGTTCAAGTTCTTAAATATCTTTCATTCTCATCCAAAAAAAAGGGAGAGAATTTAACAATGGAATCACTTGGTGTGACTTTGCCTACAGTTAAATTAAATGGAAAAAATTATTATGATTGGGTATCTCATGTTGAAATCACTCTAACCCTTCAAAATTGTTATGATATTGTGACTGGTAGTGAACAAAGGCCTACGAATCCAGGAAATGATCAAGATAATTGGGATAAAAGGGACAAGAGGGCAGCAACACTAATCAAGCTTACACTTTCAGAAGAAGTTTTTCTAGAAGTTCGTAATGAGAGAAGTGGAGTCAAAGTTTGGGAGATTTTGAAAGATTTATATCAAAATTCAGGTGATGTATGGATCTTATCTCTCACAACTGAATTATACAATTTGAAATTATCAAGCTCACAAGAGATAGTCCCACATTTAAGTAAGTTAAAGGAAAAGAAAAATGAGCTTGCTTCTCTTGGAAAAGATATAGATGATAAAGATTTTGTGCAAATTATATTACAAAGTCTTCCAGGATCTTATCAATCATTTATAAGGGGTTTAGATACTGCAGATAAATTAAAAAGTATTAAATCAGAAGAATTGTGTGCTAAGTTGGTTCAAGAAGAGAAAAGACAAGTTAAAGAAAAAGAATCATTTGATGGTGAATCTCAAGCATTTGTAATGAAAGGAAAACAATATTATAAGAAGTCACAAGAAAATGAATCTAAAGAAAGAAAGTGGAAGAATGAAAATAAGAGTATTTCATATATAGATCATAATAGAAGTAAATGGAAATATCATTATTGTGGTAAAATGGGTCATAAGGCAAATGAATGTTTCAAGAAGAAAAGAGATGTAGAAAAGAAAGTAAATAATTATCCAAAATTAGGAGATTCTAAAAGAAATGCATTTTGTGTTGCACTTAAAGAAAATAATACTTTCAAAGAATATTGGGTTATTGATTCTGGTGCTACACAACACATGTCTCATAATGAGAATCAATTTGAATCAATAAGTGAAAATAATATAGAGAAAATATATTTGGGGGATAATAGTGCTTTAGAAGTTAAAGGGACTGGTAATGTCAAAATTGATAATGGTTTGTTCAAAAATGTGAAATTAGTCCCTGAATTAAAAACAAATCTGCTTTCAGTATCTCAAATTGCAAGTCAAGGACATAAAATAGAATTCTACAATGATAAGTGCTTAATCAAGGATGTCAATGATAATTATAGAGTCATTGCAATTGGTAAAATGGAGAATGGATTATATAAATTTCAAGAATTTACTTCTAAATGTGGAGATAAACATATGTGTGCTATTGCTCAATATGATGATATGAGCAGGTTATGGCATGAGCGTTTGGGGCACATCAATTTTCAAAGTCTCAAGCTTATGGAGAAATTACAAATGGTGCATGGGCTGCCAAAGATATCATTAAGCCCTAAGGTGTGTGAAGGATGTGCAATGGGAAAACAACATGTGGAAAGTTTCCCTCAAGGTAAATCATGGAGAGCAAAAACTCCTCTACATTTAGTCCATAGTGATGTAATGGGTCCTTTCAAAACATCATCAATTGGAGGATCAAGGTATGCCCTCACTTTTATAGATGATTATAGTAGAAGAATTTGGGTGTATTTTCTACAAAAGAAAGATGAAGTGTTTCAAAAGTTTAAAGAGTTTAAAGCTTTGACTGAAAAACAAAGTGGAAAGTACTTAAAGATACTAAGAACTGATAGAGGGACTGAATACATGAATAAAGCTCTTTTAAATTTTTGTAAAGAACATGGCATTAAAAAGGAATCAACTGTCTCTTATTCACCCCAACAAAATGGTGTTGCTAAAAGGAAAAATAGAACTATAATAGAAATGGCTAGGTGCATGCTTCATTCTAGAAATCTAGAAGCTAAATTTTGGGTTGAAGCAGTTCATACTGCCGTATATATCTTGAATAGAACACCTACTAAGGCAGTTTTGAACATAACACCAGAAGAGGAATGGAGTGGAAGAAAGCCTACAGTATCTCATTTTAGAATTTTTGGTTGTAAAGCATATGCTCACATTCTTGATGAAAGGAGGAGCAAACTTGAAACGAAAAGCGAGAAGTGCACAATGGTTGGATATAGTGAGGAATCGAAAGGATATAGGTTATACAATCCTAGAACTAATGAAATCTATATTAAAAGAAATGTATGGTTTGATGAAGATGTTAAGAATGATAATTCTCCAACATTATCTTTCTTTCCAATTTTGATTGATGAAGAAAATTCTACTTCTACCAATAGTCAAAGTCAAGGTGCGCAAACCACTACATGGGATGAGACTCAAGAAAGTGATAATGAAAATCCAAAGAAATTTAGAAGCATCAAAGAAATTTATCAAGAAGGTCCTAGATATATATTTGCTAACTATGCTCTTATGACTAAGGTGATGCAGGTTGACACTCCAAACACATATGAAGAAGCAAAAGGAAAAGAAGAATGGGAAGCAGCTATGCAAGAAGAATACAATTCTTTGATGAAGAATGGAACATGGGAACTAACAACACTTCCAGAAGGCAAAAATGTGGTTGGTTGCAAGTGGACCTATAGAACGAAATTCACATCAGATGGAGCTATTGAAAAATACAAAGCAAGGTTAGTGGCTAAAGGTTTCTCACAAGAAGAAGGTATAGACTATACTGAAACCTTTGCTCCAGTAGCTAAGATGACTTCCATTCGTACAATAGTTGCTTTAGCTGCAAAGTTTGGTTGGAAAATTTTTCAAATGGATGTAAAAAGTGCATTTTTGCATGGTGACTTAAAAGAAGAAATTTATATGCAACAACCACCAGGATTTATTAAGTATGGAAAAGAGAATTTGGTGTGTAGATTAAGAAAATCACTCTATGGTCTCAAACAAGCACCAAGGGAATGGTACTCAAAAATTAATAAGTACTTCCTAGAAGTTGGATTTAAAAGAAGTAATGCTGATCCAGATGTGTATGTAAAATATTGTGATAATAAGGTTGTTATCATTGTATTGTATGTGGATGACTTGATTATTACAGGAAATCACGCACATGATATTGAGATAACTAAAGATCAACTCAAACAAGCTTTCGAAATAACTGATTTAGGACTAATGCACTATTTTTTGGGTATGCAAGTATGGCAAGAAGAAGGAAGAATCATGCTCTCTCAAACTAAATATGCTCTTGATGTACTTAAAAAATTCAATATGAGTGATTGTAAACCATGTAATACACCATGTGAAATAGGAGTAAAGTTAGGTGCTAACTCTACTCAAAAGAAAGTGGATGGAAAATTATATAGGCAGCTTGTTGGAAATCTTTTGTATCTTACTATAACTAGACCAGATATTGCATATGTAGTTGGTATTGTATCGAGATACATGGAAGATCCACACATTGAACACTGGAAAGCGGCTAAAAGAATATTAAGATATATTAAGGGTACTTACCAGCTTGGCATTGAATACAAATATGGAGGAGAACCTACTTTAGTTGGATATACAGATTCTGATTATGCAGGTGACATTGATGATAGAAAGTCAACTTCAGGATATATCTTCTATCTTGGATCGGGACCGATTTCGTGGAGTAGCAAGAAGCAATCAATAGTGTCACTCTCATCTACAGAAGCTGAATATATTGGTTTATCAAAGGCGTCTCAAGAAGCATTATGGCTTAGGAGGTTACTTGAAGAATTGCATCATCCACAAGACTCTCCAACAACAATATTTTGTGATAATAAAAGTACTATCAAGCTAGCAAAAAATCTGGTATATCATGCAAGGTCCAAGCATATAGAAGTGCATCATCATTTTGTTCGAGATCTAATTGAAAGACAAGAGGTGGAGCTTCAATTTTGCGGAACAGAAGATCAACTTGCTGATATATTTACAAAAGCATTGTCTATCGTAAAATCTACAAAATTTAGAGATCTATTGCAGCTCAAAGATGTTCCTACTCTCTCCAAATAAACATTATGGGGGGGTGTTAAAAATACTGTTTATTATAGTAGCTGGGCATTTAATGCACAGTCCAGAACTTTCTACTTGCTTCTTGGAGCCTCTCTCTTTGTGCAAAATTTGAATTTAAAATTATGTAGAAATCTCTAGAGTGCTTCCTTTCTTGAAGCTTCTCAAGAACCCTCTAGAAATATGTATGAGCTCTATAAATAGAGCATTCCTCTCAGCTGTAATAACATGAAGAAACTTTATAGCTCTTTGATATGTTTGAGTTTTTCTGCTCTGTTTTTAAGCTCTGTCTTTTTTATTCTTTGTGCTGCTGTTTTTAATTCATCACTAACTGCTTAGGCCTGGCACATCATAAATAATGGGTATGTTCTGAATTTTTGACGTAAAACACAAAGTAGCCCACGTTTTCTTTTAATCTTTCTTTCCTAATTTTCAAATGTAAAGATACCGTTGGTCGGCGGTGAGGAGCAAATGAATTCCTTGAACAGAGATATATCTATAGAAAAATATAAAGTTGACATTTTGTTAAATATAAAGTAGACATTGTGTTAAGTGCCTCGCATGCATGGAAATTATGTCACACCCAAGGTTTTGGACAAGACACAATGCTTGCGTTTAACAACTTGTTAGTTCGTGCTTATGTATAGGCTGTGGTGGGTCACAATTAATTTTGTGACTAAAATTAAGAAACTTCTAAAGTTAAAAATTCATTTTTTTAAAATTAATTTTTAATCAATAATTCATATTTTATGATTGGTTGATCCTTATTTTTCTAAAGGAATTTTTTTTTTTTTTAATTCTAAAAAATAACAACTTTTGAAGTGCGGTTGTGGAGAGTTGAGGTTCACAGGATCCAGCGTGATAGCACGAACTCTCTAATGCATCTACGAGGGGGAAGAGAAAATCAATGGAGATCATCGGCTTTGAGGAACAAACCCTTCAGAGCTATTTCTAGTTTCTTCACTAGAAAGTCAGGAAATGAATTTTCTTATTGGGCTAAATTGTGCCTTTCTCTACTCTACCACAAAATCTGTCAAAGTTTTTGGAATTTAATGTGGCGATTGTCTTGCCCCTAGAGCCAAATGCCCACCTACCACCTGACGGATTGCAGAACATTCAAAAAATTTATTGCCGGTAGGTGAGTTTGAAAAATGAGAGGGAAAAACATTTTAGGTCAGAAGAAAAAAGGGAATGATTAGATTCATTCGACTAGATAGAGAGTGAGAGCCATTTTTTGAAGAGATTAGAAGTTGCAAAGAGAAAAAGAAGTGATCAGTAGATCCAGTCATCAGAGTGCAGAGATAGAAGGAAGTTCATTTCATACCTGCAGACGTACGTATTTCTTCTTTGGTCATTCTACAAGTTTGTAGTTTATTGGTTTCGACCTGAGAAGCAGTGATTGCTCCAGATGTTATTGTATGCAGCCATTAGAGTTGCAAGTTTGAAGTTCTATCAGTTTAAAATTTTAGGGTTATTTTAGAGTTTTCCTAGTTGAAGTCAAATGCTCCTAGATTTTGTAATATTTTAATTCAAAGTTGAATAGAAAGAAAGCAAGCATACATGAATCCATTGCTCTTCCCTTATTTGTTGCATTTGAGAATATTATTGTTGAATATTTTAAGTTTTGACTCTTTGGTTTTAGTAGTGAAATTATTCACATTATAAACTTGGTCACTCAGCTTGGTCTTTCTCTACAGTTAAAGCTGAGCTCACTCAACATCCATTGGTGTCGAGTTTCCCTTTGAGTGTTGAGCTCACTCGGTACCCTCTTGCCACTCAGCTCCTTAAGGTAACAAGCAAAACTATCACTCGCAAATTTTTTAAATTTGTGATTTATTTTTTCACATGGTATCAGAGCTTTGAGGCCCCACATCCAAAGTGAGTTAGGGCAAATTTTTTTGGGATATTTAACATGGTAGGAGATGCATGAAAGATATGGCAGCAGCCACCACACTTCAATGGACAAAATTATGATACCTCGGCAAAGAAGATGAAGACCATAATGGTTGCAAATGATTTATGGGAATTTGTGATTAATGGGTTCAATGATGTGATAGACCCAACTTAGTATGCTACTCTCACAAATGCATAGAAGGCTCAGCTGAAAGAGTCAAGGAGAAAGGATGCAAAGGCATTAAGTCTTATTAAAGCAGCAATGATAGAAACTGTTTTTCCCAAGATTGTAGCAGCAAATTATGCAAAGGAAGCATGGGATATCCTTGAGATGAACTTCAAGGGGACTGACAAAGTTTGTACAATAAAGCTATAGAATATAAGGAGGGAGTTTGAGAACCTTTAAATGAAGGAAAATGAATCAATTGTAGATTTTAGTTCAAAGACCTCCAATGTGATTAACCAACTGAAGTCAAATGGAGAAGACTATCAAGAGCATAGGATAATGGAAAAGATATTGAAGAGTTTACATCATAAATATGAAAACTTGGTCATGACCATAGAAGAGGCAAAAGACCTCACTATTTTTACAATGGATGAGTTGATGGGTACTCTTCAAACCCATGAGCATAGGATCAATAGATCTACATCTTCTTCTTCCCAAGAGCAAGCATTCAAGGCTCAATCAAATCTAAGAGGAAGGGGGAGAGGAAGAAATGGCTTAGGTAGAAACTCTAGAGGTAGAGGTCGAGGAAATGGAGGACAAAGAAATGCTACAGTAGAAAGCTTAGGAAGAGAAGATGGAGCAAGTAGCTCACAAAATACTTCAAGAGGAGTTAAGAAAAACTACAACTCAAATAGGAGTAATGTAGAATGCTACAACTGTCATAAGTATGGGTATTATGCAAGTGAATGCTGAAAAAAGAAAAATGATCAGTTAGGACAAGCAAATGTGGCTGATGTGAACATGGGAAGTGGAAACAATGCCACTACCTTCATCATGTGTAATATTGGTGAAGAAGGAATCCCTGAGGTTTGGTACCTTGACAGTGGATGTAGCAACCACATGAATAGTAATAAAACCTTTTTTTTATTCATTGACAAGAGTTTCAAATCTAAGATTAAAATGGGTAATAATGGAACCCTACCAATAGTGGGCAAAGGATCTATTATGGTCCGTACCAAGAAAGGTAAGGAGAAGGAAATACAAAATGTGTATTTTGCCCCTAGTATGAAGCACAATTTGATGAGCATTGGTCAGCTCATTTAAAATAGATACAAAGTGCTGATGGAGAATGACACATGTGTCACTCATGAAAAGGGTGGGAGCAAGAACTTACTTGCAGCAGTTCAAATGACAAAGAACAGAATGTTTTCCTTGAGGATAGAGACATGTTTCTCATCTCAAATTGGTGTTGCACCTCATACACAATTAGCTCTAAGGAGTGTGATTGAAGACCTTTCACGACTGTGGCATCTCAGGTATGGTCAATCATCTTGGCTATGCTAGTTTAAATTTGTTGTCAAATAAAAGAATGGTAGAAGGTTTGCCACGAATAGGAAATTCATGTGATGAGTGTGAGGCTTGTATTTTGGGTAAGCAACATAGGCTTCCCTTTAATTCTAGAAATTCTAGGAAAGCTAAATATCCATTAGAGTTAGTACATACTAACCTAGTTGGTCCTATGCAAGTTACTTCCATTGGGGGGAGTACTTATTTCATGACATTTATTGATGATTTCAGTCATAAGAAATGGGTTTATTTTTTGAAATCTAAATCTGAAGTATTTGATAAGTTTCTTGAGTTCAAAGCCCAGGCTAAAAGAGAATGTGGACATTATATCAAAGTCCTAAGATCAGATAGAGGAGGGGAGTATACCTCCAATTCTTTTGTAAATTTTTGCAGGAAATATGGTATAAAGAAAGAGCTCGCAACCAGTTATACACCACAATAGAATGGAGTGGCTGAAAGAAGGAACAAGACCATTATTTAAATGGCAAGGAGCATGATGAAAGAGAAAGGTCTCCCAACTGATTTTTGGGGAGAGGCTATGGCAACAACAATTTACCTAATTAATAGGTGTCCTACAAAGGTAGTCTGTGTTAGAATTCCAATTGAAGCATGGTCACAAGGAAGATGGATAGTTGAACACCTAAGGGTGTTTGGATGTGTTGCATATGCACATATGCCTTAAGAGCAAAGGCAGAAATTTGATGACAAAGGTGTGAAGTGCATCTTCATAGGGTACAACTAAAAATCAAAGGCATATAGATTGTATGACCCATTGAAAAACAAGATGATTCTCTCAAGAGATGTAGAATTTCTTGAAAATCAATCATGGTATGTACCGACTAATGAGTCACCAAGCACCTCAAGTAAAGTACCAATTATGAGTGAAGAGGATGTTGATGAACATCAAGAAGAAGGAGCAGATAGAAGAAAAGGAAAGCAACCTTAGTCATTGCCAAGCTCCTCTAGGCATGACCGAGTGTCAGTGCGGAATAACAGTGAAGAGCAAGCTAGTCGGCAAAGCAGCAGTAGTGAAGATTCTAATCCCACACTCTCCTCCCTATTACCAAGAAAGACCAAGAGTCTTAGGGAGATATACCAAAATGAAAGGTATGAATATTATGATAAGAGTGTTAATTTTACATTATTTTCTCATAGTGATCCAATATATTTTGAAGAAGCTGTTAAGTAGAAGAAATGGTGTAAAGCCATGGATGAGGAGATAGATGCTATAGAAAGGAATGAGACATGGGAGCTAACTGAATTGCCTCCAAAAAAGTAAGTGATTGGAGTGAAATGGGTCTACAAGACCAAATGCAATGTTGAAGACAAGATTGATAGGCATAAGGCAAGGCTGGTAGTCAAGGGGTAAAACTAGTAGTATGGCAAAGATTATGATGAGACATATGCCCTGGTTGCAAGAATGGAAATAGTGTGTGTTGTCATAGCAATTGCAGCTTAGCACAAATGGAAAGTATTTCAAATGGATGTGAAGTTTGCCTTCCTAAATGGTATATTGAAAGAAGAAGTCTATGTGGAGAAGCCACTTGGTTATGAAGTCTTTATGGACTCAAGCAAGCTCCATGGGCATGGTACAACAGGATTGACTCATATTTGATGAGAAATGGATTGCGCAAAAGAAATGGCGAGCCTACTCTCTACATCAAGGCAGAAAATGGAAATGTGTTGGTTGTTGTCTTGTATGTAGATGATTTTATTTTTACTCGTAATAACAATGCTCTAATTGGTGAGTTCAAAGAGGCCATGAAAAATGAGTTTGAAATGACAGACCTAGGTCTCTTGAAGTACTTTCTAGGAATAGAAGTAAAACAAATGCAAAATTGCATCTTAATCTCTCAAGAAAAATATGCATGGCAGATCTTGGAGAGATTCAAAATGCAGAATGGTAAGGTAGCCCCCACACCAACATAAGTAGGTCTAAAGTTGAGCAAGGAAGACTCTAGCAAGAGAGTAGATCCAACACTATACAAGAGTGTGGTTGGAAGTTTAATGTATTTGACTACAACTCAGCCAGACTTGATGCATGTAGTAAGTTTGATTCCCAGATTTATGGAAACACCAAAGGATTCCCATTGGCAAGCAAGAAAAAGGATCCTAAGGTATGTGAAAAGTGCCAAGGGATTTAGGATTTTTTATACTATAGCAAATGAATTTGAGTTGATAGGTTATACTGATAGTGATTGGGCTGGAAGTATAGATGACAGGAAGAGTACTTCTGGATATGTATTTCATATAGAATTAAGTGTAATTTCATGGGCATCCAAGAAGCAACCTATTGCTGCTCAATCTACAGCAAAATCTAAATATATAGTAGAAAATGTAGTAGCATGTCAGGCTATTTGGTTAAGGAGGATCTTGATAGAATTGAATGAAAGGAAAGAGGATGGAATCATAATTTATTGTGACAACATCTCATCAATTGCATTGTCCAAGAATCTAGTCTTCCATGGTAGAAGCAAGCATATTGAGATCAGATATCACTTCATCAAAGAGTTGGTGGAGAATGGGGATATCAAAATAGAATTTTGTAAGTTTGAACAGTAGCTAGCAGACATTTTCACAAAGCCATTAGGCATTGAAACTTTTGTAGACCTAAGAGAGTGTCTTGGTGTAGTTGATGTGGATTAGCAGTGATCCTTGTTTTGTTTGGCTCAGGACAAAGGGGGAGTGTTGAAATTTAATGTGGTGGTTGTCTTGTCCCTGGAGTCAAATGCCCACCTACCACTTGACGAATTGCAGAATGTTCAAAAAAATTATTGTTGGTAGGTGAGTTTGAAAAATAAGAGGGAAAAATGTTTTAGGTCAGAAAGAAAAAAGGGAATGATTAGATTCATTCGACCAGACAGAGAGTGAGAGCTATTTTTTGAAGAGATTAGAAGTTGTAGAGAGGAAAAGAAGTGATCAGCAGATCTAGTCGTCAAAGTGTAGAGATAGAAGGAAGTTAATTTCATGCCTGCAGATGCACATATTTCTTCTCTAGTCATTCTGTAAGTTTGTAGTTTATTAGTTATGACCTAGGAAGTAGTGATTGCTCCAGATGTTATTGTATGCAGCCATTAGAGCTGCAAGTTTGGAGTTTAAAGTTTTAAGGTTATTTTTGGATTTTCCTGGTTGAAACTAAATGCTCCTAGATTTTGTATTGTTTTAATTCAAAGTTGAAAAGAAAGCAGGTAGGCATACGTGAATCCATTGCTCTTCCCTTATTTGTTGCATTTGAGAATATTATTGTTGAATATTTTAAGTTTTGACTCTCTGGTTTTAATAGTGAAATTATTCACGTTATAAACTTGGTCACTCACCTTGATCTTTTCTCTATAGTTGAAGCTGAGCTCACTCAATATCCATTGGTGCCAAGTTTCCCTTTGATTATTGAGATCACTTGGCACCCTCCTGCCACTGGGTTCCTTAAGGTGCCAAGCAAAACTATCACTCGGCACCTTCACGTACCGAGAAATTTTTTTTAATTTGTGATTTATTTTTTCACAAAAGTCCTAGGCAACGATTCCATAGCCATAGGTGTAGTCAATAAAAGAGATGGTCAAGGAGGAATTCAAATTATCAACAACATCCTAGCTTCAAGCTCTAGAAAACAAACCATGATTTGTCCATAGCCAAGGGCGAATTGGTGGACAAAGAGGGAATGGGAGAAGATGTTTTATGGGAAATCTAAGGTAGTGGTAGAGGGAGCTGGGGAGTGGTTTTTGCATGGCAGATCAGGCTTGTCAAAGTGCCTCTCGTAATAACTACCTTCAATTTCAAGAGGAAGGGGAGAGATAACATCACACAATGATGGTAGACTATGGCACTATCTGCTCCAGAGGATCTATTCATTCATGTCTTTGTGGTCAAAGGGAGTCCAGTTAGCCTGACCTTTAATGGGATGTACTTGGGTTTCTTATTTCAACTTCTCAATCTTGTGAATGAGATCTTCTCAAAAATGGGTATGGTCACCACCAATTGTAATGAGGCAAACTAGATCGGCTCTATCATCTATATTGTCCTTGCCAATGGATACTCTACTGATCTTTGGAACAGGTATTTCTCAACCAAAAGGCTCTTCAAGAACAAGTCCTCTGAGTGCTTATAGAAGCAAAGAAACCCTAATGAAGCATACAAGAAATTGAATACATCCAAAGACTAACTTTCCAGTGGCACCACTGGTGAAGGGCACTACTGTTAAGATGCCTCTGTTACTCATTCCCACCACCACTCTACTTCCTATGTCAATTAGTAGGAAACTATAGTATTCATTAAAAAATATTGTTGGAAGAAATGAATATTATGCATTTATAAGAAATTCAACTTTAATGTTAGAGTGGATAGTTTTCATAAATAAACAATCTCCTTTTAATGGCACTATCAAAATCTATAACTTTCTACATTATTGTCTATTACCCATTTACTTTGTTAAGAGGATGTTTTTGGTAACATTTTTTTTAAGTAATTGAAATGGTTCAAAGATAGATTATTTTAATATTTTTTATTTAAGATTAAATATTAAATATTCAAAATTTTGATCATTTTATTGTTTATTTTAAGATAGAGTTTGAAAAAATAAATATATAATGTCATTTTCATTTTACTTTGGAAAAATATACTTATGATTGTATTTATTTATTTTTTAATTTTAGCAATATGTTTTCAATTGATTTGAGTTTCCCATGTTTATTTGATAATAAAAAATAGAGGATGTCCTTCATGAATAGATTTTATGATACAAAGGTAGCCTTTCAAATATTGGAAAAACTTGAAGAAAATTTTGAAATTTAAAGTCTACTTATTATTATTTGTTATAATATGACTTTAACAAAATATAAGTTTATAATCAAATCAAATTATTTTAAAATATAATCATCTTCTTTTTCCTCCTCTATTAAGTTCACTATGTACATTTCCCCCCTATATTATTCTATTTAAAAATCTCATTCAAATAACTAATCTATGAATATTGACAAAAAAAAAGATCATTATTTTTTTCCTTTTCATTTCCTTTATTCTCTTCTTTTGAACAAAATCTTGTATTTGGTGAATAACTTTTTATTATGTACTTCACTTCAAAAAATTTAATATCTAGTCTCACACTTAAAATACTTCATTGAATTTTTTTTAATTTGTTTATGATATTATTTATTTATTTTATATTAAATAAATTTATCTTTTACAAATATTTTAAAAATTTAATACAGTGATTATATAAAGATTCATACCATAAATATTTTGATAATTTCTATTTTTCAATAAATAGAGTCAATATATGCCTTTTTTAATGTTATTTTTAATTTTTAATATTTGTAGAACTATGTGTGAATATCATATATTAAGACATCTCTTACATAAAGCTTCTTTGCATGAACATAGTTTATGATTCTATTCAAAATCATTCCATATTTTTTCAATTGATTCTTGATTTACTCAAAGGTAGGGACTCAAGCTCTCCCAAAGCTCTTATTTATATTTATTTTCTAGTGTAAGGATGAATTGATACTTATGAATTTTTATATAGAAAAAGTGGAGTTTTTAATATTAACAAAATAGAAAAAAAGTTCACAATATATTTTCATATTTTGTTCTATATTTACAATATGTAGTAAGAGATAAGTTTTTTCAAACAATGGACAACATCTACCAAAACTATATATGCATTGCATGTATACAACCTCTTTGAAGCCCTAATTGGATTGTCCCCATCAAGGAGAAGTAACTTCTCATCAAAATTTTGATAATTTTAGTCTTCACACAAAAAAAAATCAACATTATGAGTGCAATTTCCCTCCTAGGAACATAATTGATTTAATCAATAATTTTTCTATTAATTTTTGGATTTCACTTTCTTCATGTACCATAGGGCCCTTAGATATATTTATATATAATATTCCATGCTCCATATTGAAAACTTCTTTCTTTCTTCCCTAAAAGAATGCTTGGTCTCCAACTAGGGATTACCCTAAAGTGATTCTTATATCCTTGTTAGAATACAAATTAAGTATCTTGTAACTATATTCTACTAATAGATATTTTTCAACAGTATCTAATGTAGTATGTATTCTTTAATTCTTCCATGGAACATCATCTATTTTTATAATCTCCTATTGATCATTATAAATAATAGTTCTTAATCAAGTATTTCTTACCTATATGACAAATATCAAATTCATTTTAATAATTCCTTATTTCATCTTCTTCCAATCTAGTTCATCTCTATCTATATATTTATATTCTCTTCACCTCTATAAATCTATCAACAGTTCCTATCTCTCATTTCTGATTTCACATGCAATGTTTATTATAATTATCTTTTTCTTAGATAGTTCAATCAATTTCCTATCAATTAGTTTATTATAATATCCTCCCTTAGTGATCTTTGATTTACACCTTAATAATTACTACATTAATTTAGATACAAGGCCTATGTTCTCAACCTTAATTTTTAATTTGTATATGTGCCCTTCAATCTTCTCTTTTATCAACTTGATATGCTCCAAAAGTTTCCAGAATCATATTCTCAATCTTTCTTTATCTCTATACCCAACAATTCAAATACCATATGGATATGTGCTATCGAATATTCTGAATATGTGCTTGTAATGCAAATATGTGAAAATATTAAATACGATGTTTCTTTTGGCCCATCTAAAATGACTCTTTTGTATCTCTCCATCCTTATCATTGACTATTTCTCTCAAAATTAATATAGTGATGACTGGATATTCCTTGTTGTCTTTTCTTATGATTCACAAACTTAACTTCTATACTTTTCTTTTATCCTCTTTAACATTATTAAGGGTTCATTTGGTTGTTGGAATTAGAATAGAATTGGTATTTTGAATTCTTAAAAAAATGTAGTCTGTTGTTTGGGTTCACAGGATCAGAATTAGAATTATAAAAAATGAGAATCTAGTATGCTCATTGCTCCCAAAATGTGAATTTGGTCTTCCACCAAAATAGTTGGAATCGTTCAAATTCTCGTTTTAATTGCATTTTTCCCAAAATGAACACTACAAATAAATTTAAATGAATTTATTTTTGAGGTCTGAATGACCTATTTTGTTTCCTGCTCATTATAATATTGGCATTTTGTCACATTTTGCTTTGCTACAGTATTTTTTCTTACTCTTTTCTTGCTTTGGTTTTTCCTTTGAATCATTTCTCTGCACAAGTACATTTTGCTTTGTCTCTTGTTTGTTTTTTCATCAATTATTCTCTATAGCTAGGCTAAAGATCTTTACATTTTCCTTTAGATAAAAAGTGGAGAGAAGGAAAGAGGAAACTGACCAACCATTTTTCTTCCAGGTAACACAATTTGAAGATTCTTCTGGTTGTTCTTCTATTTTTTTCTGCTTCATTTCTCTGAATCAATTTCGCCCTAATATGTTTCCCCTTTCCTAATGTATATTATTATGAGTTTTAATGTTGTGTCACTTTACAAATTTGGGCTTGTACCAACAACTTGGACGTTTTTCTATTCAGGTATTTTCACTCATTCCCATTTCCCCTATGTGGCCATTTGTTTGGAGGACGTCTTTCCCTCTACATCATATATATACTAACTTTTAATGGGAGCCACCATGGTACACAATGGAAGCAATGATACCATTTGTGGTTTATAGTTCCATGAACTAATAATTTTTAAGGGTTTCAAAACAACATAAATTTCTATTTTGAACATCTCATTTATGGATCCAATCTGTGACTTAGAGTTTGGGGAGTTTGATATTGTGAAAAAGATGTCACCTACTATTTTCATGACTGGTGGAAAAAATAATCATTATAGCCATGGAAAGGAATAAAAGCACACCACTGGGAAGGATAGCGATGATTCTATCTCAATGAGAAAAATGAAGATTGAACAAGGGTGCTCCAAGAGTATTGTGATTTTAACATTGCTAGTTAACTAACATTAGGTCTAGAGAATTATGGGCTGACATCATCAATATGTTTGTGTGTTTATTAATTGATAAGAATCCTAGAGTCTTAGACCTAAACTCTTCCATTTGCTTGTGTCCTTGTAGTTTGATTTCTTATTCAAGCTTTCCTTGGCTTATGTTTTCAAGGATTTTATGTCTCTTTAGCTTATATGAAATGGGGTAAAAGCCCTATTTCAAACTTGTGTACTCAAAACACAAAAATAAAACATTCTAATATTTGAAAAATAATTTGGGGGGTGATGTTTAAGAAATGATGGACTTTCACCAAGACAACTATTGTTCTTTTAATTATGTCAATTTCATTTTACTTCTTTAGAATCTATCAAATGTATTTTTCCATCTATTAACTGCTTTCTTATTTCTTATGTAGATAGCTACCATGTGCTTCCATCTCAATAGTTATATAGTCTATTGTACATGATGTAGGGTTATTTGAGAGGATGCTTGCTTCTGACAATGAGATTTAGTAAAGCTAATTAGACCCATGTAAGGATAGAAGTAGATCCTTGAAGCCTCACAACCCATTAAAGTTTCTCACAATGTTGGCTATTTTCCTACCTATTCCCCTGGTCTCAGCATTCATGACCACACACTAGAAAATATTATAATAGGACATCACCACCTTACAAGAATGAATTTCCAAGTCTAAACATTTACACTTTTAACTGGGCTAGATATTACACCCTTTAGAAGCCAGCAAAAAGATGGAATTATTTTTTAGTTTGAAAGTAACCAATTTTAAATCTATGGTCTACTCCTCCTAATTATCTTTATAAGAAACCCCATGGAGTAACCCATTTCCATACAAGCTAAGTGAGTGAAGAATAATCTCTTCTTCTTTATCTTTCATGAAACTTTATTTACAAATTATTTAAAGTTTTCTTGAAACCTCACATTCCATTAAAGTTGCTCCCAATGTAGGCTATTTTCCTATGTGTCCCATTAAAGTTCCTCGCAATGTTGGTTATTTTCCTACCTGTTCCCCTACTCTCAACATTCATGACCACACACTAGAAAATATCACAATAGGGCATCACCACATTACAAGAATGAATTTCCAAGTCTAAACATTTACATTTTTAACTAGGCCAAATATTGCACCCTTTAGAATCCAACATAAAGATGGAATTGTTTTGTAGTTTGAAAGGAATCAATTTTAAATCTATGGTATGCTCCACCTAATTGGCTTTATAAGAAACCCCATGGAGTGACCCATTTCCATACAAGAAAATCTTCTTGTTTGAAAAGTACCCTATTGCTAACCAAAAACTCTTCATATTATAGATACAAACAACTTCCAAAAATAATATGCCAAAGTTAAAAATGTCTATAGCTAGTAATCAAAATGTAAGAATATGGGCATCATGATGTATGTGTATGTCTACTTAATAAAAGTCAAGTTCCATTGGATGTTGAATTTATCCCTTCACCTTCCATTTCAAAGAAGCTTACTTCAATATTCCTACTATTTATCTTTGACTACAAAGTACAATAATTAATATGTATATATTTCTTACAGAACCCTATTTAATAGTTAACTACTATGTATATTTTATATATATTGTTCCCTAAATCTAAAATTAATTAGATGTATTTATATTTATAGCCCATCACAAATTTATTTGTTACCAAAATTTTCCTTCTTCCGTATTTGCTTGATCAATTTTTCAACTAAGCTATTTCATTCCTTCTATAGTCCATATTTTGTAGTTTATATATCATTATGTTGGTGTAAATAAGTATTTACTTAATACACTTACTTAAGTTTACTTAGGTTAATGCATTATTTAATTATTTTGTATTATTTTATTATTATTTTAGGTGAGACACTTAGGATTTTATGAGTTACGCAACTCTAATTATGCACGTGGTGTCTAAAACATAGGAGTTTGCATCATTCATTAAGTTTTCATGTTGACAACACAGTTATCTGCACTCCTTATTTAGCACATGTTGTCTACACCATTGATTTGTGTTCTACACCATTGTAGGCTTATCCTCACATCATCGCACTTAATCCCGTGCTCAATGGAGGATAACCCATATCTAGTGGACATGTGCTTGGTTGTATGACATAACATGATAGTAACTTCTATGTATTCTAGAAGCTCTCATGATGCCTTTACATTTAGGCACTCCTAGTGTACTCTCAACTAGTTATTGAATGAATATCGTCATTCTAATCATACTTTATCTATTTTGGTCTACTGTGTGCTTGTGTTGAGTTCTTTAGTTCTTGGGTGAATTGTGGCCTAAGCCAAATTCTTCAAAGGAATGGATATTTGACTCAAGTGCCTCATATCACATGGCTTCTTCAAAGGAGGATTTTTCTTCATTGAATCACTCAAAGGTACTGTACATCTTCATGGGGAATGATAGAAAAATGGAATTTGAAGGGAAACAAAACGTGGAGATGGAAAATGGAGAGTTTCAAGAGGTTCTCTATGTTCCAAACCTAAGTTAAAATCTCCTCTCAATCTACCAAATCACTCACCTTGGAGATGGACATAGAGTTGAATTCCTTCCAGACTTAAAGACAATTCCTTGGTTGCAGTGAGGAAAGTGAATCACAACAAAAGGTTGTACTCTTTCTCTCATTTTGTTCCCAAGTCTCCTTCAAAGGCCTTGTTATCTCAATCCAATTCAAACATGCAATTATGGCGTGAGCAGTATGGTCATCTTGACTACCACTATCTTCAACAATTTTGCACATACCAAATGGTGAAAGGTATACCTCAAATCAAATTTTCTAAGGGTGAATTTTCAACAGATTCAATGGATATGCATCCAGAGGGGAAGCTACATAGAGGGAAGTCTTCTAGAGCAACTAGTGTTCTACAAATGGTTCACATGGTATTAGCAAGTCCTTTTGCATTCAACCAAGGTCGCTACATACTTACCTTGGTTGATGACTTTTCAAGGTTCACTTGGGTCTACTTTCTTCATAACAAGAATGAAGTGTTGGACACATTTCTAGCCTTCAAGGCTCATGTAGAACGGAAATCTAGGAAAGCCATCAAAGTACTCTGAATGGACAATGGAAACATGGATGTGAATAGAAGACTTAAGGACTTTTGTAGACATGACGGCATTGATCTTCAAACTCCTTCAGCATTCAATCTGCATAAGACAGATGTTACAGCTTTGAGGATCCGAACTCTTAAGTCTATGGCAAGTTGCATGATACATGCCAAGTCTCTAGATCCATCATTAGAAGTCAAAGAAATCTCAAGTGCCACTCACATTCTTAATTGTTCTCCTTATCTAGCCTCTACTTTTGAAGCATGGTGCGGCAAAAAACCTATTATGACACACTTTAGAGTCTTTGGTTGTCTTGCATGGGCAAAGAGATCTTCCAAGGGATGCAAGGCACCGACATCTTGGCCTTGTACTTTAATTTTTTATGAAGATGGTGTGAAGGCATATAGGCTTCTAGATCTTGAGATACATCAAATATTTGTGGAGGAGGATGTACATTTTGAGGAAAGTTCTTCCAACTTGTCCTCTACTCCTCTTTGCACATCATACAGTGTGGAAACTGATAGTGATTTTAGTGATAGTGCTTCAACAACTTTAGACACGTGGAGTTCTATCGATAGATGTAGTGAGAGGTCACTTTATCAGTTCATTCCACATGCATACATTACAACAGTGATAGGTCTAGAACAACAGGGTACATCCAATCTTCCAGGTATAGGTTCAATGAAAAATTTGGGGGATGGTATTGATGATCTACCTCTTCTTCTTGACGTAGAATTACCTTCTTTAGTTGTGACAAGGGTTCCAAACTCTCTTGTTCATTCTCTACATGATCAATCCTTATAGGTTGAAGTGGTTTTGGATACTTATGATCAGCAGTTGTAGTAGGGTTCTTCATCAGTTGCAGAGATAGATAGTTCTTTGGGACAAGTTCTTCAACTAGTTGAACATGTTTCAAAGATATCACTTATTCATGGGATTCTTTCCACACATAGTGGAAGCATCTCATTTGTACCCTTGGTATTATTTCTTCCTAAGGTTAGGAAACCATTCTACAGTCTTGGATAAGCTTCTTCATCAGATCAGTCACTGTTCAACATTCTTCTTTGGGGGGGCAAGGAGCCCATCCTATCTCTCTTCCTCTTCTCATCATTCTCTTATGTATATACTAGATGTATGTTGTAATGGGGGGGTCTTGATTACTCCATCCATCCATGCATTCCTATTTATCTCTCTTTTTGGGAGAGGGGGTTTCCCATGAGGTTTTCCCTCTTTCCTCGCTTTATGAGAGATTTGCATATCATTATGTACATGGGTACCTAACATGGGCTAGTAGCTGGGACCCATATTGCATTTCATCCTAGATTTTGTAAGCTTAAGGGCATTCCCATAAGTTGCACTTAAGGGGGGGTGTTGGTGTAAATAAGTATTTACTTATTACACTTACTTAAGTTTACTTAGGTTAATGCATTATTTTATTATTATTTTAGGTGACTTAGGAGTTTGTGAGTTACGCAACTCTAATTATGCACATGGTGTCTACAACACAGGAGTTCGCATCATTCACTGAGTTGTCATGTTGACAATATAGTTATTTGCACTCCTTATTTAGCACATGTTGTCTACACCATTGATTTGCATCCTACACCATTGTAGGCTTATCCTCACATCATCACACTTAATCCTGTGTTCAATGGAGGATAACCCATATCTAGTGGACATGTGCCTAGTTTTATGATATATCATGATGCTGACTTCTATGCATTCTAGAAGCTCTCATGAGGCCTTTATATTCAGGAACTCCTAGTGTACTCTCAACTAGTTATTGAATGAATATCGTCATTTTGATCATACTCTGTCTATTTTGGTCTACTGTGTGCTTGTGTTGAGTTCTTTAGTTCTTGGGTGAATTCTTGCCTAAGCCAAATTCTTACACATTGACTAATTATTTTTATATCTACAAGCTTTTTTGCAATAATATGTTTATATCTATTGATAAGCATGATATTTTTTCCATAATGAGTAATATGTTTATATCTATTGATAAGTATGAGATTTTTTTGACGTCAACTAATATGTTTATATTTATTTATAAGTATTGATAACTAGATTTGTTCCAAATGTGCATGACTACCAAACTTCAATTGAGTAGAGTTGAACTCATTGATCCATGTTTATATCTATATTTATATAATTATAATTAAAGGCAAATATTGCATGGCCAAACTCAAATGTAACAAATCTAGAAATCATTTCCACATGCGGATATGTGCATGACCATACACCCAACAAGAAAACTTAAATTTAGTAGAGGCACTTAAAATCATAGTTTTTAAATTTGAATCCATACTTTAGAAATGATAATATGTTGAGTAAATTCAGAATTGTAAGCCAATATGAAGTTTACAATATTTTTGTGATAGAATTAATTGTATTAAAGTGATTACATAGATATAATGCTATTTGTATCTATAATTTTTTTAGGTAGTTGATATATATATATATATATATATATATATATATATATATATGACACATTTCTAGGAAGAGAAGAGTCATTTGTGCTCTTGTTATTGGTTTGGTTGCTTTTGTTGTATCCATAGAAGCATCTGCCCAAGAAGGTAGAAGAGCAATACGTAAGTGCAAAAGTGGAGAGATTCCCTTTTATAAACATATTATCTATTCAAATGAGATTGATCGTCATGATCAAATTTGAATGAGTAGAGAAGCCTGCTTTCTATTCTTAGGGAAAGAGGGAGCATCACAAATACGATGCACTTAATGTTGGAAGAACAACTTGTGATGTTCCTCCATACCCTTGACTATAATTTGAGGAATTGTAAGATTTCCCATAACTTTGGTCACTCAGGAGAGACAATTGGTTGATACTTCCACAAGGTTTTAATGGAAATCTTGGCACTCCATGGAAATTACCTTTTGCTACCAAGTCCAACCACTCCTCTAGAAATCAGTGGAAAGGAAAATTTTGATCCATACCTCAAGGTAGATATTTTATTTGTAAAATTCTATTTTCTCAACTCTAAATCCTATTATTGCATGTTTGTTTGATTATAAATTTTTGTATTGTAGGATTGTGTGGGAGAAATTGATGTAACTCATGTTCCAGTCACTGTTGATGTTAATGCTCGAGCTCCATATCATAATAGAAAAGGCAACTTTATACAAAATGTTCTAGTATGTCTTCATTTGATTATAAGTTTCAATAGATCCTTATCGGTTGGGAAGGGTCTACCATAGATAGTCATGTTCTAGCATTAGCTCTTTCAAGATCTGATCCATTAGTAGTTCCCCAAGGTATGTCAAATTTGTTTATATGAAAATTGTTATAAAGATATATTAATATACTTTTATTTAATGTAGGTAAATATTTTTTAGTTGATGTTGAATATCCCAATGCACCTAGATTTCTTGCACCCATTACCATCTAAAAGAGTTCTCAACATCCCCATAAACACCCTTGAAGAGTTATTTAATCACAACTATTCCTTGCTCAGGAATGCAATAGAATGTACCTTTGGCATTTTGAAGAAATGCTTTCCTATACTAAGACAAGAAATGTAATATCAAATCATGACCCAAACAAAGATTATTTTGGCATGTTTCATATTACATAATTTCATTACCATAGAAGATGACATTCCTTTTGAAGTAGACATTACTGGAGAAGATGATGGTGAGGAGATACATGTACCAATACTTGAGACATATGGGATGACACAACACGATAAAGAGGATTGGAGGAAGTTTAGAGATGACATAGCAAAAAGGATGTGGGATGATTATAGATCTTGATCTTAGTTGTGATAGCATACTATTTAGTATTTCCATCATGTATTAGAATGTTGTGTCCAATTTCAATATAGTTTATATATCTAAGTTATTGGAATTTGAAACATATTTTACATATCATTTCAAGCTCATCAACTTTACCTTTCTATTGAATTAGAATTATGATCTTGTCATTTGTTATTAAATTGAAATTATGCTCTTGTCATTTTTCATAGATAGAGGATCAAGGACACTAATGATTACAAATCTCAGTCTTACTTGTGATACCATACTATTAACTATGATATGATTTGCATTCATTCCTATGGGAATACCATTTTTTGTTTGACTATTTATTTTCTTTCGCTTGTTAATTCTACACCTGAAACAAACTTCAAACTATTCTAAAAAATAGAGTGTTGTGAATTAAGAATGCGTCATTAGATTTCCTATTTTCTCTTGTCAGATCATACTTCTTTGGCAATTGGCTATCAAGTTTGATCTATGCTCTAAACATGATGGATTGATGCCCCTTCTCCTCCAATCATGGTAACCTAACTATTTATTAATTGGGATTGAATCCCATTGGCTCACATCCTCTTGATTTTACTTTAAATACTTCCAACATTATCTCAAACAAGTCACATATATGTTCCTCTATCCATGTTAGATACCATCAAATCTAAATGTAGCTTGGAAATCTTGATTAATGTTCCTATTCTGTATTGAAGCACTTGAAATTGATGATATCTTGCAAAAGTGTTAGTAGTGACTTGATATGTCACTATCCAATCCAAGGATCCTGCAACAACAATTTAACTTGAAGTTAGAACCACAATATATTAATAGTAAAATAAATTTGTCAACATGAAAATATTGTACATCTTACTATTTAATTTTAAAAATCTTTAAAAGAAAATAATAATTCAAAAGATAAAACTTATCTTGATTCACTATGTAGCACTTCCTGTTGCTTGCTCCATGATGACTCCTGAAGAATAATCCATATTAACCCTAGGAGAGACTTCATCTCTTCCTAGGTCTCTAGGGCTATCTGTTTAGGATTATCTCTTTCTATTTAATCCTTAGTAGAGACATTATCTCTTCCTAAGGCCTCTTACAGATATCCCTTTAGGATTATCCATCTCTAAAATCCTTAGGGAGACTTTATCTCACCCTAAGTTCTCTATGAGTATCCCTTTAGGACATACTCATCTCTTTGATCCTTTAGAAGAGACTTTATCTCATCTCAAATCAGTAGAGATATCCCTTTAGGATTACCACTCTCTACTTAATCCTTAGGAGAGACTTTATCTCATCCTAAGGACTTTATGGATATTCCATTAGGACTACCCATCTCTATAATCTTTGGGAGAGACTTTATCTCACCTTAATGCCTCTATGGATATCCCTTTAAGACTACCCATCTCTATTTAACTCTTATAGATGTCCCCAATACCACTATAATGTCCCCTATTTTGAATACCTTAATATTGGAACAACCTCTTTATGTCTTCATACTTACTCATTAAATTTTTTATATATGAACTAAATAGCAAAGATATACCAATATCACTGCTTCTATTTGATTAATAATATATGTGAGGACTAACTTGATCTATCAATAACTTCCAAAACTTTCTTACTTGTCAAATGCTTCCCATTAGACCAAGTAATGAATGATAAATTTTTAAAAAATAAGTCTTATTCTTATTCTTATAAAATGTCAAATTTTATATATTATCTTCTTCAATCATGTATATTTTGATCATATGTATATAGGCTATAATCTCTATTACAAACTAAGTATTCGTTATATGACTATGATCTCCTACAAACTCTTTATCCTGCTATCTCTATTCCTCATTTATATTTATTTTCCTGAACAAAACAAGATATGCAAAATCTGTAACAATCATTCAATGGTACACTTTTTGATTTGTTTTGCAAGAACTTCGATGTTTATCACAATGTTTGTGGAACATGTCTCCATGATTTATACGTTTAAAGCGAAAAACTCCATTATGTTGAAGTGTTTTTTTTTAACTCAAAGACACCTATTTGAATTTTCTTCCTTCTACATTGCACACCTCGTTCAACATTATGAAGTATATTTATAATCATCGAATAGAGCCAGTTTTACCACAGTTACAAATGATTTTCACCACCCAAAACAAATTACCTCAAAAAATGATGTCTAAGTATTTGTCAACCTTAATCCATGAGGTATGATGATTTAATCACACTGTTTCACTGAGAAAAGAGAAAATAAGATATTGAACAATATAGTTAGCTGAACGTTATAATTCTCTGAAAGCCCGATAATGAACGATACTCCTTTCATTGGCAATGTGCCAACTATTGATGACTAGAATGGTCAATTTATTTTTACATTCAAATACATGTCTGCATATATACCATTTGTCTACATATGTCAGTCTACACATAGATGTTTGCATACCCTTTCTATTTTGTCTTTTATCAAACTGGAACTATCTTAGGGCCATGTATAATAATAATAAATTATTTGATCATTGTCTTTGGTCTTTAATGTTTAACAAGTTGGCAAACAGGTAGCAACTGATAAAGTTTGAAAAAGGCTAACAAGAAGACAAATCCCGATACTTTGTGAAGTATTGAGACACAAATCTTCTTGAATTTGAGATTGTTTTTTTTTATTTGATTGTCTTTCCCTGGTTTGTCTTTTTCTAATTTCATTTTTATTTAATATATTATATGCCCAAACAAAATAAATATCATCCATTAAATATTATATTGATAATAATTCACCATTTAATTCAACTTTCTTCAACTTATCAAATTCACACAAATGCATTCTTAATTTATTATGCCCTCCAGCACTGCTCATACAAATATATGCCAGTAGTATGTTGTTAGATTTGATTGACCTTCTTCATCTTAGTAGAACAAATATGAATATTTTAGAATCTCAAACAAATATTTCTTGATTGCAATGTGTTTGTCATCAATGACATCAACACTATCCTCTGTGTTCATTCAACATAATACTATTTGTTTTGACTCCATTATTTGTACTTCAATGGTTTTCCACATTCATCTATGCTTTTCCCTCGTTTCCTCTTTCTTATGTTTGCATTCACTATTTTTCACTGGATGACAAGATCATCTTCTGATACCACTATAAAGACTCCAAATCAAAATCCTTCTCAATTCATTTAAATCTTCTAGCTAAAAATTAGATTTAAATGTTCTTTATAAAATTCCTTAAACCTTTCTTTCTTCTTACCCCTTCCTCAAAAGTATTTGATATATCTTACTTTATTTATATCCCTTCTATGATATTCTCAAATGGTCACACCCCTTAGCATTTAACAAACATGTCTTTATTAAGTTGATTTATATTATATTTAGTTATTATCTATCTTATTTCATATTTAATTTTATAATTATTTTTATTTTTATTTTTATTGTGATAGTGATATTTACTCCTTAAATCTTTTTTTCCTAGAGGGAATATTAGATTAGATTATATATAATATTATTACTATTTTAATCAATATAATTATTATTATTTGATCTTATATTTAACTCTATTACTATTAAAAATACATCTTAGAAATGGGGACATTATAGATGTACCACTTATTTTTTGATTGGAAGGAGGAAATATTTGCTAATAACTCTAGCTATAAATATGGAATGAGACAAATGTTATTTTAATAATATACTCTTTTCTAATTGGATGTTCCTCTTATTTACTGATTGGAAGGAGGAAATATCTATTGATTGCTGATTGGAAGGAGGAAATATCTACTGATAACTCTTCTAGCTATAAATATGGAATGAGACAAATGTCATTTTAATAATATTTTCTTTTCTAATTGGATGTTCCTCTTATTTTTTGATTGGAAGGACGAAAAATCTACTGATAACTCTTCTAGTTGTAAATATGGAATGAGACAAATGTTATTTTAATAATATTTTCTTTTCTAATTGGATGTTCCTCTTATTTGCTAATTGGAAGGACAAAAAATTTAATGATTAAATGTTCCTCAAGAAAGTAATTAAAACTCCATATGGTAGAAAAGGGATATAATCTTACTTTCTATTTTACTAATACAATCTTGTCCATGATTGTTCGCATGTATTGACACATTGATGTCAATTTTACTATTTTAAGCTTGTCTTAAGTATGATTAGATTTGCAGTTGAATAACTACTACTAAAATACTATCAATAGTCCTTCATGTTTTTAATTATCCTTCAATTTTTTTTATAATCTTTAATTTTTGTGGTCCATTTTCCTCAACGCCATTTATGTCATACACAACACTATCAATGAGCATGGACAATGATGATGTTCAAGTTGCTCAAACTTGGAAGTCAATCATGGAGCATAGGTTTTTATACTTTCTCCATGAATAGATCACTCCTAGAAGGAAAGGTGAAGGAGGTTTCAAAAAAGAAGCGTGAACAACCATCGAACAAAAGTTCAATGGAGAGCTCAACATGAACTTGTCTAAGGACAATTTTAAGAACAAACTAAAAACCTGGAAGTAGGGGTACAAAATTATGAAAGAGCTAAAAAGTACTAGTGGCTTTTCTTGGAACAAGTCTAACCAATCTATGGATGCTAATGATAGTTTTTGGGAAGAGCTCTTGAAGGTAACATGCATGTTAAAATCTTGTTTTCTTATTTACAACTAAGTAATTAGCAATGATAGTCAAATAATTAATTCAATATTTATGCCAACATGAAAAGGAAGGAGTTTTAAAATACCAAAGTCTTTAAGAGGTAGTCTTTTCTATACTTTAATGATTTAGCCTTGATTGTGGATAATGATATGGATGAGGTTGCAATGGATGCAACAACACAAGAAACAGAAGAAGGGCGCCATATGGATGAGATCATATATCTCGATGATAATTATGGGACATTCATACACCTATTTGTGCTAATGTTGATTTGGTTGATGAAGATATGGCTATTCATGTATCCAATCAATGTAGTGTAGCAAATGGAAAACATGCTTTTTTAACATCATCATCTAAAAGGCCAAAGAGGAAGAAAGTTAGTATGGCTAGTTTCATGGATGGGATGTCTCATTCAATTGATAAGCTAAATGAAACCCTCCTTCAACCTCAAGTTATCAAATTGGGTGAAGAGCATAAGCTAAAATATCAACAAGATGTATATGTTGCACTAAAAGCCACCGTTGAACTTAGTATTAGTTCTTTGATTGTAGCATTTGACACCTTTGTGGCTGATCCTAATAGAGCCAAGGGGTTCTTGATAATGAATGAAGAGGAGAAAGCAAAATGTTTTCAAATAAAGTTTCTAGGGTTGTAGTATCTTTTTTTTTTTTACATACTTTTATGATTAGTTTGATAACTATTAGATGTAGCTTAACTTTCGTGATTTAGATCCCCATGTGATGGTTATAGAACATGTGTTTTTGGAAAATGTTTGTCAATAATTTTGGATCTGGATATATAATATGTATTTTTGAAGATTCTTTTAAATTGAAATCATACACATGAAATGAGATGTTAGCCTCTATTAAAGAGTATGAATGTTAGCAGCCTATGAACGCATATATTGGAATCAATTTGTTAGTTTCTCTTGGCTTGAACAGTGGCTATAGGTGTGGATTTAGCATCACTTGAATAGTGGTTGTAGGTGTAGCTATAGCTATTAAGATTTCTTCATCAAAACAATTCGTATAATTATTGAAAGCTCCATTTTGTTGTAGGCTAGTGTGTGGTGGACTACCCTCTTCTAGTCTATTGTTTTTATGAAGTGAATTTGTTACACTGGTGGAGTATATTGAATGATTTGGAAAACCATTTTCACTGCTGGTTTTATGATTTTTTTGTTTAGTCTGAGATGTCATTATACTTACAGCTAAAATGAGATGTTATCCTCTATTGAAGAGAACACATGTTAGTAGCCTATCTATGCATATATTGGAATTGACTTTTTAGTTTCTCTTTGCTTGAATAGTGGTTGTAGTTGTGGATTTAGCATCACTTGAATAGTGGTTGTAGCTAGCCTATAGCTATTAAGATTTCTTCATCAAAAAAAAATGTATAATTGTTGAAAGCTCAATTTTTTCATAGGCTATTGTGTGGACTTCCCTTTTCTAGTCTACTATTTTTATGGAGTGAATTTATTACACTGGTGGAGTAGATTGAATGATTTAATGACCAATTTTCACTACTAGCTTTATGAAACATTTGACATTTTTTGTTCAATCTGAGATGTCATTATACTCACAAGTGAAATGAGATGTTAGCCTCTATTGAAGAGCATGAACGTTAGCAGCCTATGTATGCATATATTGGAATCAATTTTTTAATTTCTCTTGTCTTAAATAGTGGTTGTAGGTGTGGATTTAGCATCACTTGAATAGTTGTAGTAGGTGTGGTTGTAGCTATTAATATTTCTAGTCTAGTGTTTTTATGGAGTGAATTTTTTACACTGGTGGAGTAGACTGAATGATTTGATGAACCATTTTCATTGTTGGCTTTATAAAATAAAAATTTAATTCTTGTCCTCTAGTAGTTCTTTATCTCATTGTCTATCTAGCCAGGAAAATGTTGGGCAATTCGAGCCCACCTATCAATATACATACACAATAGAAAAAAAAGTCCATATGATACTCATAAAAGTTTATGATCAATACCCATTATAATAAATACTATTAGGAGGTTGTGTGGATTTTTTAGTTTGTCTTGTCTAGCCTATATATAGTTAGATATCAATACTAATTATTCAGAGTTTCAGTCAATGCAGGCTCAAACAAATTAACACATAAATGGATTAAGTAACATCTACACCTTGTAGCAATCATAGAGGAGTCAAAAGGTTGTATGTGAATGAAGCAATCCATCAACATAGGACCAAGGAAATCGATGCTCAATTAATATAGTTAGTTTGGGTTGTCTCATGAACTTGTCATTTTATTATCAAAAAGTAATAATTAGGATGATCAATATTCTTCTAAGACTATCATAATGGAAGCAAGATTGCTTCATTCATCTCAAATTCTATTGTTACAGAATGGAGCAGATTCTAATATTTTTGTTATAAAAGTGCTAGTGCTATTTATTTTGTCCAATCTTGGTATAAGTTGTAGTTGTTGTTTTAAATAAACTTTGTTATTTCTTCTAGCCATAGTCATTGTTTTGATGGATCTTCCATGAATTTGAAGCCACTTTTATGCTATTTGAGCATAAAAGAAACTTGTCTTTTCCCTTTTGCTAAATCAAGTGGATTTTCTTAGAGTTTTTTGGATTAAAAACTTTTATTTCTCTTTCATTTTTGGCTTTTCTCCTTATCATTTGTGAGCACTTTTGCTATTTTATTAGAAAAAAATTAAAGCATTTTTAAATCAAATTTATGAAGTGATGCCATGCATATGCCTACTCCTTTGTCTTTATAGCTACATGAAACTTTTCTAATCTTACCAATTTATTGATACATGATACATGGTTGTGTGTGATGTTCCAATTTATGAATGGCCATGTGGCTTTGGGCTATGTCTAGTAAAAGTATCACACACTATAAAAAATTTAGGGCACCAATTTTTGAGTTGCCTTGACAAAAAGAAGGTTATTAATGACATGTTATATATTATATCTTTTAAATTAAATCTCTTTGATATGAACTAATGTTGATTCTTATTGTAGGGGAATGATGGTTGTGGATATTTTGAATGGGTTGATGTCCTATGTGCAATTGCACATGATGAAGGGAATGAGTGTAAAATGCATCAGGCACAAGATTTGGGCAAGGCTGGCATTGCTTCAACCAAAGTTGAAAAACAAGATCATGGAAATGACTGCAAAATGTGCAACTCCCATGAGGTTGAAATAATCTCTTTACGCAACCCTCTATGTGTAATTATTGGCCTTATATGTTGGAACCTGGTGCGACAATGACCTTGTATATAGACATTTGCCAAATTATTTGTAATGTAACAATAATTTATAAAATGTATTTTTTTTGTATGGAGTTAGTATTTTTATTGTGTAGCACGGTTTTAATGATGATAAATTAAATGAATATAAAATTCAATAACTTACATTTAATCACATTTTCAATCAATTGAATATAATATATTAAAAATATAATTGGCAAATTATTTATAATGTAATGATAATTTATATAATGTATTTTTTTGTATGGAGTTAGTATTTTTTGTTGTGTAGCATGTTTTTAATAATTATGAATTAAATGAATTTAAAAATCATGTAATGTAACTTACATGTAATCACATTGCAAAATTATTTGTAATGTAACGATAATTTATGTAATGCATATCTTTTTGTATGGAGTTAGTATTTTCATTGAGTAACATGGTTTTAATGATGATAAATTAAATGAATTTAAAAATCATGTAAAGTAATTTACATTTAAATCACATTTTATGAAATGAAATATTAAAAATATATTTCATAAGTTAAAAAACTAAATGAAAAAGACAATGCTTATTTTGGCTAGTATTCCAATTCCACAATGTGCAACCAAATAAAGGAAATGTGTATTCTCACAAAGAATTCATGGTCAACCAAATGGTCCCAAATTGAATTCCTTAATCATAATCTACATTCCAAATTCCAAAATTTCAAAGTCAACATTCCAAATGCCAATGCTTAATTTATATTCCAGCAACCAAATAGGCCCTAAAGGTAGTGTTGTCAATATTAGAGCTTGATGACAATAAGAACATTTCTATTTGAACTATCTATGAATTTCTTGACTATGTTTGCCTCATTTTGTTGAATGTATTTGTTGTCTTGACTGGGCTAACTGATTTGATAATGTTGACTAGATAATTATTGGATTTTGGTTAGTTGTTTCTAGAGTCTTTCTTTTTCCCCTCCCCATCTAAATCTTGATATCTTCTCCCATTTATACTCAAGTGAAGACAAGGTAAGAAGTGACCCTTTAATAAACCATGGTTGTTCTTACCAAGAGAAATCATACATTATTAGTCATTGGTATGTTATATTATAATTTCTATGCAATAAATATTTAATATATTTTTTCATTTATATATGTATAACATTTGATAGATATAAATAATGGTTGATATATATTTCAATATTATATGTTTGTTTCATATTAGTAAATATTCATATATACTAAATTTGTTTTTATATTTGATTATGATGATATTAGTTTATTATTATATAATAGTATAATATGATAATATTTGATATTTAGATATTTATAATATTTACTATTTATCTATATATATTTTATATTTTGATAGACATTATCAATTATTCATTTTTTGTATAACATATTCTATTATAATATAATATATAAATTATAAATTATATTACTATATTATTTGTTTATTTATTTATTTATTACTATACTAATAACACATTATATGAATAATACATATCTATTGTATTAATAATATGCTATTTTTATTGGTTCATTTATTTATTTTAATTTCATTATTATATTTTATCAATCAATTTTCCTTTAAATAGGGGACATCATAGTCCACCCTTCCTAAATCTGCTTGTGCTCAAGCAATGCAAACCACTAGAGCAATTCCAATCTTTGATTTTTGTAGCACTTTCTAGCTCCTTGCTTGTCCCATGATGAGTCCCAATTAGTAATCCTTATAATTTTTATTATATACTTTATCTCTTCCCAAATTTTATGGATACAATTTTAGTAAGCATTTTTAATTCCTTCAAAATAGTTCATAATCAAGTTCCTGTTAGAATTCTTTAGAATAACTGAGAGGTGGGGGGGTGAATCAGTTATCCAAGGTCCAAATGCCCTATTAATACCTTTTTACTACTTTTAATGAATCCATACACTTTTCATCCATCCAAACTTAAATCAATCATATAAGCAAGTTACAGTAAATCAATATGCAAAGATAAAACATCCAAGATCAACACATGACACAATAATTTATGTGGAAACCCAATTTGGGAAAAACCACCAGTAACATGCTACTTGATTCTCACTCTTCTGAAGTGATGCCCTGTTAAAAGCCTGCCCTATTAAAGGCTTACAACACACTGTTAAATGTGACCCTATTAGAGGATTTCACCAAACTATTAGGAATGGGCCTGGTTAAAGGTCTTTAGAACATTCACTTGGAATGTCACCCTGTTAAAGGATTTATCTTATGGCTATTAAACCAACCTAAGTCCATAGGATTTAAACTTATTGTTACAATTGCTAGAAAGTAACGATAATGGTCTTTTGATCTGATATAACTTACAACATACTTTGCAGATTTCATATCACACTTTTAGTTCAATCCTTATGCTTGGCTTCAATCACTCCAGCTCTGACTGCTTGTCTTCCTCTCAGGCTTAGTCTCCTTGAGTCTTCTTACTCATTCTGCCAATGTAATCATCCTTGTGGTTGTCTATCCAAACAGAGTTCCTATGCTTTCTTCTCCTTAGCACCTTCTTCAGTACTTCAGCTTTTATGGTTGACAACCTCTCTCTCTCTTTTTTCATTAACTTATGTCTCTTTAAATAGAAATTTGATTTTCCTTTGCCGCTCAATTCTCCCTCTCCAATTTTAGGGTTTCAAAATGGATTAGGTAGGATACAATGTATCTACCCCATATCTTGTTCTCTTCTAGAAACTTCACCAGTTGTATTTTTAAAAACATTCTACATGGTGTTTTGTACCACCAGCTCATCATTCTTATCTTCCTTTTAATTCACAAATTTCTAGATAACAGCCTTGTTGGCTTAGATCTGGCAAATCTTTGATTTCCAAAATAATGCAGCAACTTGATATTATTGAGTTACTGGTGCTCAACACCTCTGTGTTACTTGGCACCTATACCTGCTTGGCACTTGATAAACTCTATGTCACTCGGCATCTGAACTTGCTCGGCATCTGAAGTTTACTCGGCATCTAAAGTTTACTCGGCATTTGAAGTTTACTCGGCATCTGAAGTGTACTCGGCATCTGAAGTTTACTTGGCATCTGAAGTTTACTCGGCATTAACTAGGAATTTTCTCGGCTCTTACTAGCTTGCTCGGCTCCTTCTCTCTAATGAACTTAGTTTGATCTTTACAAAAGACTTAGCTAAAACCTTAAATCTTTGATATGTTTCAGTGTGCCCATTCTTTGTATCTTATAGTATGTCATCAAATACACTTTTTCATCAATGGCTTAGCTGATCCTTGTACTTCATTACAACATCATAACTTCAACCTTTCTCTAGGTGTTCTAGTTACATCTTATTGATTGCCTCCTCCTTGAAAATCAACTAATTGATAGTATTTGGATCACTAAAGCAATTGTCATTCCTGCAAGTAGCAAGTTTGACATCAATGACAAAACAATGATTGAGGACATTCTTTACCAGTTCCATATATTATTCCAACAATTTTTCTTATGATCATTTCAATCATTTCCAATAGTTCCAAGCTCTATGTGAAAGACTTTCTAGCACTCTAGTTACCATATAGCTTCTCTAGAATAGCCCTCAAGCTATTGATGTGAGAGGCTCCTGCTAAATGATCTTTATATTGATTAATAGTTGCATAACTTGGGTTCCTTTTCTAACATTAGTATATGAAGAGACAAAGCAGACATGGAGTATACACATGATGCATGAAGACACAAAGTGTATATATTATGAAGACATGATGTAGACACATAGTATAAACATGTTAAAATCTTTGGTACATTCCTTCCTCTAATTACAATTTTAAACTAGGCAAGGTCTAGGACATGTTTCCCCAAAGAATATATATTTTAGTTTGTGGGTGGTGACTAGCTTCTTGATAGTTGGACCTGCATCATATGTTAGTACCCCAACAAGTAAACATGTATAAAATTATTAATAATATTAAAATGTTATTCAATTCTTGTAATTCTATAAGATCCTAATTCCCAATTCAAGTTGTTTCTTAAAGAGAGTTTGTGATCAGATGCTTAGCTCCTAGGGGAGAGCTTCCTAGGGCTCTAATTAATAGGACAGCTCTCCACTAAGCATCATCTTCTCACAATGCATATCTCTTTAAGACCTTATGGATAATCAATCTTGATGTATCCATCCTTCCTAGGAGAGATTTCTTTCTTATCCTAGGCCTTATGGATACCCACTCTAGGTGTACCCATCATTGCATATGTATATATTTTTCTTAATAGTATATACCAGTTCCTTTAGAGAATACTTTATTCCCTACCTTACTTCCTTAAGAATATTCATTTATAGAATATCTTATGAGGTCCTTTAGAGAGGTTATCTCTATACCTTAATTCCTTATGGGAATTATCATGCATTAATGTTTTCTTATTAGTGGCTACTTGGAGTAGTGTATCTCTTCCTTCCATTGATCTCAATAAGTTACATGCTTTGAAATTTTTTTATCATTAACTATAAGAAATATCTAAATTAGTGATTGGTATTGTAAAATTTTTATTGCTATTCCATCTAAATATTATTTAATAATCAATGCCTATTCTTTGAATCCTTCACCTAACCACTCTTTTCTATTGATGTTATTTCTTTCGTATATGTAGACATGCATATGATGTGTCTTCTTTGATCTGAGATGAATACTATTTGTTAGGTACTTGATTAATGTTGAATGAGTTATGTGTTGATGGTATGTAGAATACTTTTGTCAAGGACTAGAATTTTACTTCTTCCACAAATATTTTACAAGGTTATCTATAATTTTTTTGTAATGTTATTTTTATTGTTATTGTTATTGCTATTGCTATTGCTATTGCTATTGTTATTTTTCTTCTTCTTCTTCTTCTTCTTCTTATTATTATTATTATTATTATTATTATTATTATTATTATTATTATTACAACAATAGCTTATATCCTCAAGAACAAGAAAATGAAATGAAGATCCCCCCAAATTGGAAGTTGCTTATGATATGGTGGAGTTTAAACAAGAGTTTGAGAAAATAGACATTTACCTGAATTTTCCCATGAGTAACCAATCTGACACATAAAGTAAATGTACTTGAAAAACTTAGAGAAAACCTCAACCAAGTAGAGGATGATGATGATATATAAATCAATCAAAATTTACTTTCAAATACAAGTCATAAACCTAACCTAGGAATAAACAATTTTAAAGGAGAAGATAATTCTAAATGTTGGATAACCAGGAAAATGAGGAATAGCTCTAAACTTATAAAATTTGATGGAGAAGTAGACAGCCAGACTAAAATCTATAATCTCTTTCATGTAGGGAAGTGAAATTTCCTTGCAATAGAGCCATAAAGGTATCTACTTGGAATTTTAGGGGCTTAAATGTCCCTCACCAAAAATCCCTCCTAAGGCATTTTTTTAAATTATTAAAATTTGAGGTACTCATTATTGAAGAACCAAAATTGAATAGGGAATAAATTAATAAACTAAGTAAAAAATTTGGCATATGTAAAATGAAAGGCACCAAGGTTATAACATTTGGGGGGATAGTTATTATTTGGGGCCCAGAAAGATAACACTTGATTGTGTAATCAAAGAACCTGATTAGATGGGGGGATGGATTAATAGTATTAATAGAAAGAAGTACCATTTTTTTACTAATATTTATGGTCTAGTCAATATTCTCAAAATTTAGAAGTATGAAGTAGTATAGAAAACTTCTTTATTTCACACAATGACTTTATTAACATTATTGGGGGTTGGGGGTGGGGGACTCTAATGCAATAAAATACTTGAACAAGAAAAAGGGATGTGAACAAGAAATCTCCCAATCTATGATGGAGTTTAACAAATCGATATCAAGAAATAATTTTATTGATATTAGCACAAGTAATGGTCTATATACTTGGAATACAAAATAAGCAAGCACTAGTAGCATTTATAAAAGACTTGATAGATTATTATTTGCTAGAAACTAATCTTCCTTTGATTATAATATTTTAGCTTCATTAGCTTCCCTATTTGGATTTAATCACTTTCCAATAACCATTGAAATTAGAGAAGAAGTAAAACCAAAAAGAAATTGATTAAAATTTGAGACAACACTTTGATGACCTTGATTAGTGAAATGGTGGATTTAAGAATCCTTCAAAGGATAAAAATGTAAGTCTCTAAACATAAAGCTCTCTGAGTCAATATTCAAAATTAGAGTAAACATCACTTTAACAATATCTTTGAAGAAAAATGAATAAGTAGAGAAAGAGTTCCATAAATTAACTAAAGACATTTTAATAAATGGGATGGAAAATAATAAATAATTTAAAGAGAAATAACTTATAAATAAGGAATAAGATCTCCTATTAAAAGAAGATAACTTTTGGAGACAAAAATATAAAGAAGTGTGTCTTACAAACTATAATAGAAATACTAATTTTTTTCATAAAAACATTAAAGAAAGGAGTAATATTAATAGAATTACTAAGATAAAAAAAATAACCAAGGGATACTTCTTGATGATCCCAAATAAATTGCCCTTGATTAGAGGGAAAACTCCAATAGGGATGGAACACACAAGATGATGTACTAATATAAGTGCTCCTTGTGAAAGGATGGGGCCCTGTTAGGAGCCAATTATAGTGCAATCAATGCATTAGTCCCTCTTAAGTGAATTTGAAGAAAGGTACCAATCATGTTCAAGGATGATAGGAAGACAACTAAACCCACTGTCCAAATTGCTTCAATCATCAGTAAAGATTAGATCTCTAGGATAAAAAATCCAAAAGATGAAATGATCAATAGTGTAATTTAATTTCCAACATAGTTCCTTTGAAGTCCAAGTCCAACATCCAACTCTATCTATGCTTCACTCTAATCAAACTTTCAGTTTGTGACTACATACATTGAACATGTGATGATAAACCATGGAAACAACTTTCCTTTATACCTTGTCCTAACAACTTATTAGGTGGATCCATTAAGGGTTTCTTAATATAGAGTTATTAAATAGGACCCCACTACATCATAAAAAAATTCTTGAACATTAATATAATTATTACAATAATGTTCTTATATGTTACAATACAATTAACACTTAAATATCAATGAAGATCAAAATGTTAAATTAACAAAATAATCTACCACTAAAACATATTGGACATTTCACATCGATGGCCTCTTTAGAATGATCTTCAAAATATGTTATCATGAACATACTATCACAAAAAAAAAAACTTCAATCATCATCAATGTTTACTCGCCTTAATTTAACTTTGGAAATGGGATCCAACAAAATTTACCAACAACTATCTATGACAATGGTATTTACAAAATAAAATATAACTAATCCAATACTAAATATAAATATTAGGAAACATAGATGTAGTATTAGCACTCATTTAAGAACATAATCTTAAGCTTGCATAGTTTAACTAATTCTTTGCAAAATTTTTTTCTTAAAAACCACTATGATGTACACAATCTCATATGTCATGAATTCAAACATATATATTGTCATTAATGAAAAGAATGTCTTCTATACAACACATTGATAGTTCATCCAAGTTCCAACCAGACCTATAATCCTAACATGATTTTGGTCACTGTCGAGTTGTCATTTTGCATGATGTTGAATGGAAGGGATCCTTGTGAATCCATGTCTTGAAAGGTTAATCTAAGATCAACTCCAATGTTCTCAAAAATCTTGCAACCTACAAAAATATACTCAATTGAAGATAAATATTTATGTTCATGAGGAGGTCTTTGTTTGTTCAAACCAATATCATATAAGATGTTTGATCTACTTGTTGTTTTGAAAAGTAACCATGAAAGAGATATATTTTTGGTATTTTTCATTATCTGATAAGTGCAATTTATTGATGCAACTATATGAATTCCTATTTTAACCAAGTGTTAGAAAATAAAATAACAAAGATAGGGTAATGAGAGATTGAAGAAAATAACTTGAAAGGAAAATTCCTAATGGAGATAAATCATGGTAACAACACATTGCGAGTTAAATTGTTGAAATGTACAAAACCAATTAAAATAGGATTAACGCTTCCTCAATTCCACCAATGCAATCATTGATGGGAACTCAATAAAAACTAAAAGATATTTTATTTCTCATCAAATTGCAAGGCCACAGAAAGTGTGATCATGTGAGACAAGAAGTTATTCAAGAATAATAGGTGATCTTTTCTCCAACTCAATACATCAATGGAATTCATTAACATGAGGAAAATACAAGAACTAAAGGATCACACAATCATAAAAATATAATAAAACCATTGGCTTGATTATTATTCATGAACATGCATTCACAAAAATAACACACTCTAACAAGAATAATTACACTTAGAATAATGTTTTGGAGTACATGATACATCCATGTATTTATAAGAAATCATCTCCTCCCTTTGTGTTAGGAGTGAGACTTCTTAAAATGAAAAATCATGCTAAAAGCTAGTTTAAAAAATCTAATTATATACAAAATAACTCTCTAAATGGTGCTAAGTATTGATATAAGATTAATTTTTCATGAAGAGCATGTAATGTTTCAACTATTTCTTTTCACTAATGTCAAATCTACTACTTGCTAGATGATTTGAGTACTACCATTTGTTTGACTGATGATGAGGTTTTGATTAAATAAGATAACAAGAACACCCAGAGGAAAGGTTGAGTTATGGTCTATAAAAGGAGTACAAAGATTGGTTAAGACAATGATGACATAGTGTATTGATTATCTACATAAGGTTGCAAAGGATGGATACACTAATTAAGTCTAGAAGAATAAGTAAGAAGAATTGAGTCTACCAATCTTGACCAAGTGGACAATAGGTGTGAAGAAAATTTAGTGCAAGTTGAGAATAAAGTCAGTTCGAACCTAGTAAATTGAAGTTTTAGTGTATGTTGAGTGAACTTAGTGTAACCCAAGTAAAGTTTAGTTAATTTTGAGCACCAATAAACTTTAGTGTTTGCCAAGTTATCTAGTGGATGATGAGTGGAAGAATGTTATGGATGCCAAGTACTAGCATATTGATGTCGAGTATTGGTATTCATGTTAAATCCTAGATTTGATGAATCTGAGATTACCATTTTTTTTTCTTGAATTGTGTGAAGCATGTGTGGAAGATAACTATGATAAGCTGGTGGCATAAAATTTAAGGTAAACCATTTTGAGGTGAATTCAAAGAGAAGAGGGAGAAGTTTCTAAAGGAACCAAATAGAACCTAATCTTACCTAACCCTAAAATGGACAATTGAGGTTGAATAGAAAAAAATATTAAATCTCTATTTATAGAGAGAGTTGGTTAGAAGAAAAGGTTGTCATGTGTGAGAACCTAAGGAGTGCAAGGAGTCTAGTGCATTTCTTCATTCAGTGGCCAAACATAAGAGACTACTATTGGCAAGAAAATCAAGAAGACTTAAGAGTGTGAATGCTTGAAGGGTGAATAAGCTATTAGAGCTGAAGTGTGTGAAATCTAAGGAGAATGGAGGACTGGAATATAGATGTGTAATCTACAAGTGAGTTGTAATTTTTTATCAAATCAAGTCTTACTATTACTTTCTAATCATTTTATCAGTCTAGGGTAAATCCTTTGGATTAAGGTTGACCCAATAGTTATTTGTAAATCCTTTAACAGAGTGACATTCCAAGTTAATGATCTAAAGTCCTCTAACAAGGCTCATCCCTAATAAGGTGATTGAAATCCTCTAACTAGGTCACATTTAACAGTGTGTATTGTAACCTTTAATAGGGTTGGCATTTCGCAGGGCATCAATTTAGAAGAGTGAGAATTAGTAGTGTGTTATTGGTGGATTTTTCTAAATTGGGCTTCTACATAAAATCCATGTGTCAAATGTGTTATTGAATATATTATGTTCATGTTTACATTTTTGTAAAGATATTTTGACATAGGATAGTAGCCTACAAAGTTTAAGATTTGTATGATCTAGATAATGAATGTATGCATATTAAGTTTTTATGGATATGGGCTCACCAAGCTTTGAAAAGTTTTATTTGTACATCTAGACCTTAGATAACTAATTCAACCCCCCCACCAAACCCCCCCCCCACCCCCCACCCCCCTTGCAAAGTTATTGTAAAGAATTCCAACAATTAGTATCGAAGTCATCTTCTTAGGAGGACTACTTTGAAGGTACTAGAAGAAAAAGATCAAGATGTCAAAAAGAGGTACCCAAGCTTAACAAGGAAAAATTCTTTGCATGGAAAAGTTTGATGAAGCTACACCTAGGAGGTCTTGGAGATCATGCACAATCTACCATTATCACTAAGCATGTCAATCCTACTTGATCCCTAACTACCAAAGATCTGAAAAAAAGAATAGAATCAAGCAATGTTGGGGATTGCATCTATCCTAAGTTAATTTGAGTTCAATGATATCAAGAGTTGTGACAATGCAAAGAAGATGTGGGATGCTCTTTACACCATTTATGGAATAGAAAAAAATGTATAGAGAGCCAAATCTAAAAGTCTTAGAGGTAAGTTTGATGATATGAGAATGGAAGAAGGTGAAAATGTTGCTCAATATTGCTCTAGAATAAAAGATGTTGTTAATGATATAAGAGGAGATACTAGTATTATTGATGATGATACTATATTGAGTAAAGTAAACTTCTATACATCTATGCTATTAGATTTTATTCCATACAAGAACTAATATGTATACTAGGTTCTAATCTAACTCTTAAAGGTTTGGTAGGTAGGCTTGCTGCTTTTAATCTCTATAATTTTGATAATTTCAAACCTAATAATGTTGTATCTGTAGACACTTAAAATTGTCCCTAAAGACTATATTAATTTATTAATATTTCCTGTGACATTGTAATTAATTAATTAATTATATTGCTCACATTCTTCTACTTATTTAATTAAATTATTTTAATTAAATGAGTTCATTCTCCTAAGTATTTAAATTTAATTTAAATACTCCTAGCCTTAATGTGTTGAATTAATTTAACACATGATTCTCCATCATCCCCTTTTTAAAATAAATTTTATTTATTTATTCCTCACATCCTATTAATTCCTCTAAACTCATGATTAAATTAAATCTCATTTAATTTAATCCTATCCTAAATCCTTTTTTAATACCTTTTAGCCCTTAAGAGTTTGCTCACAGATGTGCGAGAAACTCTTCCACTTCATTTATGCCTCTTACACTTCTTACACATTTGTCCCCCACAAACATTAAGAGCTTTTGCATGGCTTTTCTGGAGCTTTTTCATGGCTTGTCCTTTAGCCCATGTGTCTCCCTTGTGGCACCTATATGGAGGCCACCTCACCAAGCCTTCCCTCAAGCTTATAAATAGAGGCCTTGTCTCAAGCATTTGCATCTCCCATTGTTGCATTATTATCTTGTCAATTTGAGTCTAGAATCTTCATGCTAAGGGCTTTTCACTGTAGTTTGATTTTCATAGAGGTTGCTAAGATCGTACTAACGATATGGTAGCTAATCTAGTTTGCATCATGCATTGTTAATCTAGTTTCTACATGCATTTGTAGTTTCATTTTATCTTGCATTTTTATCATAGTTTTTTAGATCTAGTTAGTTTTTCTTCATTGCATGTCATATTCATTCTTGCATGTCTTCAAGAATGGCTCTCTCCATAGCCATTTCTTGAGGTATTCTATGTCTCATTTAGTCTAGGTTCATATCTTACTTGCATGCACACTTGCACCCACTCATTCAAGAGATTCACTCCATTGTTGTGTCCAGAAGAGCACACCAAACATACCCCCCCATCTTAACACACCAACAAGGCCTCTCATGGGTGCCTTTGTTGAGCTATAGAGGTGGTTGGAAGGTTGGATTTGTTGGTTACTTACAGTTGCAAAACCCAAACAAGCATTAGTTGATTTTTTATTCATTTCATGTTGATGAACATTTGATGCATGTTGAAGGTCTTAAACTAGTGTTTTTTTGTTAACCCATGCTTCTTGCAGATCTCATTTTCTAGCACAAAATCCCTAAAAAGAAAAAATTGTTCTTGAAAAAAAGTAAGGTATTTTCATTGTTTATAAGGCTCATTTCGCTTCACTCCGTTCCACCATTCCATTTCCCTTGTGCAAAGTCTTATCTAGCCTTTTGCATTTAATGCATCCAATAAAAGACCTCTTGTCTGCGAGGCTTCATTTCACTTCCATTTTTGCAAGACCTCTAGTCTGCGAGGCATTTTTTTTTTCCATCGAGTGATTGTCATCCCCATTACATTGAGCTTTTTCACAATAATGACCACACTTGGACTCATACAAAATCATCATTTGTGACTTAATGATTCAAGAAACTTGTTCACTTCACAGCCCTTTCCAACAACACACAATTTTACATTTCAACTTGACACACTTTTATAGGATGAATCCTTCCTAGAGGCAACATTTTGACATTCACTTCTAGACATAAGGTTCTTGGCAGGAACTGTGGACTGAATGACTACTTGGTCATGAGGGATGTTTTTGATTGATTTTATTTTTCATGTGTTAATGAAATCCTTTTATGGTGCACCTTGATCTCTCATATTTTGGTCATACCAGAATGGCTCTCATTGACTACACATGTTTTTGTGGTATGATCTATTTTTGAAGGCTTTATTTTATATATGTTAGTTTCAGGTTATGTTAATGCGTTGCGTAATGGGGGCAATGGGTTAGCACACATCCCACCAAAGATCCCTAAAAAGACATTGGGTGTACCTAGACCTCTCCACTGCATATATGTCCTTTGTTCCATCATGACTCTGAAACATACATCTATTGTGTTGTGAGTCTAGTCCATGCAAAGGAATCTTGTCATCTATGCTACTATAGCATTTGATGCATAACTCCTATTGCAATATCAAAATAAGGTATGCTCTCCTCTATGAACACAACTAAATCTCATGCGTTCATGTAGTTAAGTTGCATTTAGGTTAATCATTATCCACTTTACCCCACTTCATTCTGATCTTACCAACAAGTCAAGCAAGCTCATCTTTTAAGCCTTTTCTCTCTCCCTTTTCCTTCCCGTGTCTATTTTCGAGAAAATGGGGCAAAATATATTCATTTTCACCCCATTTCCTCGAGGGGGCACCCTCCTCCCCTGTGGCCACCATAGGACTCCTATCCTTCTCTTGGGCAACCTATATTTTCTTTTCTTTGATATGATGGCGTCCCGACATCACATCAAAGAGGGGCAAAATGTAAATGCTTAAAATCATCCCTAAACACTATATTAATTAATTTTAATATTGCCCATGACATTGTAATTAGTTAATTATATCGCTCAGATTCTTCTACTTATTTAATTAAATTATTTTAATTAAATGAGTTCATTCTCCTAAGTATTTAAATTTAATTTAAATACTCCTAGCCTTAAAGTGTTAAATTAATTTAACACATGATCCTCCATGTCTCCCCCTTTTTAAATAAATTTTGTTTATTTAAATTCCTCACATCCTATTAATTCCTCTAAACTCATTATTAAATTAAATATAATTTAATTTAAACCTATCCTAAATCCTTTTTTAATACCTTTTAGCCCTTAAGAGTTTTCTCACACATGTGCGAGAAACTCTTCCACTTCATTTATGCCTCTTACACCTCTTACACATTTGTCCCCCACAAACATTAAGAGCTTTTGTAGAGCTTTTGCATGGCTTTTGCATGCTTTTGCATGGCTTTTGCATAGCTTTTGCATGCTTTTGCATGGCTTTTGCATGGCTTGTCCTTTAGCCCATGTGTCTCCCTTGTGGCACCTATGTGGAGGCCACCTCACCAAGACCTCCCTCAAGCCTATAAATAGAGGCCTTGTCTCAAGCATTTGCATCTCCCATTGTTGCATTGTTATCTTGCCAATTTGAATCTAGAATCTTCATGTTAAGGGCTTGTCATTGTAGTTTAATTTTCATAGAGGTTTCTAAGATCATACTAACGATTTGGTAGCTGATTTAGTTTGCATAATGCATTGTTAATCTAGTTTCTACATGCATTTGTTTTTTCATTTTAGCTTGCATTTTTGTCATAGTTTTTAGATCTAGTTAGTTTTTCTTCATTACATGTCATATTCATTCTTGCATGTCTTCAAGAATGGCTCTCTCCATAGCGATTTCTTGAGGTATTCCACATCTTATTTAGTCTAGGTTCATATCTTACTTGCATGCACACTTGCACCCACTCATTCAAGAGATTCATTCCATTGTTGTGTCCAGGAGAGCACACCAAACATACCCCCCATCTTAACACACCAACAGGGCCTCTCATGGGTGCCTTTGTTGAGCTGTAGAGGTGGCTAGAAGGTTGGATTTGTTGGTTGCTTACGGTTGCAAAACCCAAGAAAGCATTGATTGATTTTTTATTCCTTTCATGTTGGTGAACGTTTGATGCATGTTGAAGGTTTTAAACTAGTGTTTGTTTGTTAACCCACGCTTCTTGCAGATCTCATTTTCTAGTACATAGATCTACTTTCAAAGCTAACCAAGCATTAAAATAACCTAAGGAAAAGAAGAAAAAGGTCAAATATGATTCTAGTGATAGTGATACAAATGAGGAATATGTAGAACAACTTGAAGCACTGCTAGAAAGGAGATTTCATAGAGGAAAAGGAAAACTAAAGGTAAGTTACCTATCATGTGTTTTAATTGCAATGAAGTTGTCTATATTGCTGCTAGATGTCCAGAGAAGAAGAAAAATATAAATGGTGACAAATAAAAAGGTAGAAAAGATGAGGACATTAAAGATTACAAAGACAACTTCAAGAAGTCTTGCCACATTTTTGAAAGGGAAACCAAAGATGGATCAGATGATCATGAAGATGAAGTGGTGTAAGTTGTAATAAAGGATGAATCTAATGAGGATGAGGCAATTGCACTGGTGTCTTATGTGAAAAAAATGACAAATGGAGATCATTAATAGTGGATGTCCACATCACATGACTAGAGATAAGAGTAAGTTCATTACCCTTAATTATTATGATAGAAATAGTGTAAGATTTAGTAATGATGCACTCTATCTGGTAATGTTGAGGGACTTAACTATAATTTGTTGAGTATGTCACAAGTGAATAGTTTAGGTTGCAAGGTTGCATTTGAAAACAAGATAGCTAACATATATGACATTGATTGGAAACTAATTGAGAAAGGTGATCAAAATAGAGGTAATCTAATTTATCTTTATATCAATGATGCTAATTGTCTTGTTGTAGAATTTGATGATGTGTCATTATGGCACAAGAGTTTATGTCATATTAATTTTTATAACTTAGTTAGTATCAATAGCATGAGAAGAGTTAGAGGCCTACCTAAATTGAAGAAACCTAAAAATATGATTTGCAAAAAATGTCAGTTAGGCAAGATGACAAAATCCAATTTTAAGAGTAGGATTCACACCTCTAAAGGAATTTTGGAGATTGTTCATACTGACTTGTGTAGACCAATTAATGTGAAAATCTATAAAGGTGATAAGTACAATATGCTATTTGTTGACGATTATTCTAGGATGATGATAGTTATGTTTCTGAGATAGGAATCTAATGCTTTTCAAATGTTTAGGTGGTACTTAGCAAGAGTTGAGAAGGAAAAAACTAAAAGGCTAAAATATCTAAGATTTGAAAAAGGAAGATAATTTACATCAACTAAGTTTGAGATGTTCTATAATGATAGAGGAATAAAAAAAATAGACATAATCACCTAGGACCCCTCCACAAAATGGAATTGTTGAAAGGAGGAACATATTTTTAATAGACTATGCTAGGACACTCATGATGGTGAAGAATATTGTTTTAAAATACTAGAGAGAGGCTCTATGTACAATTGTCTATACCTTGAACTATTTGCAAGTCAAGAAACATACTCATTCAACACGTTTTCAATTATGGTATGGATACTCATCCAATGCAAAATATTTTAAGGTATTTGGAAGTAAGTGCTATATTATTAAAGATTTTTGGAATGGTAAATTAGATGTTAAAATTGAAGAAGGTATATTCCTTGGCTATTCAAAAAGAAGTAAAGCTAATACTTGTTCAAATATTAACACTAACAAGGTTGTGAAAATTGCAAATGTGAAGTTTGACGAATATATAGAGGTACATGAGGCTGAACCTATGAAGGAATCAAGGGAATATAAATATGTTTTATACTTTTATGAAGGTATGATTGCTGATGAAGATGTTGTGAATCAAGTTTCAAATCAACCGCAAGTTTTAGTGAATGTTGAGTCACATACAATGAATGTTGAGTTACATTCAAGAACTGAGCTACAATCAAGTGTTGAGTTGCAGAATGAAGTTGAGACATATTTTGATTTTGAGATTAGTGTAGATGAAAGAAATGTTGAATTACCTAATAGAGAAGTACATAGTGATTGAAATTTGATAGACCTAATGAGGAAAATAGGGTTGAGTTGAGATTGTCAAAGTATGTCTACTAAGCATGCATGATAGCCTAAGTTAGTGAAAGATGCCTTAGACAATGTGGACTAGAGTAAAGCCATGAAAGAAGAGATTAAACATATTGAAAAAAATAAGACATGGACTCTAGTTCCAAGACCAAAAGATAAGAATGTTATTGGAACCAAGTGGGTGTATAGAAACAAGTTAGATGAGAAAGGTGAAGTCACAAGAAGTAAGGCAATATGAGTTTTCAAAGGGTATGCACTAGAAGAAGTGATAGACTATGGAGAAACATTTTCCCCTATTGCAAGATTGGAAGGAGTAAGAACTCTTCTTTCTTACTTTGCATATAAAAGTTTCAAAGTTTATCAAATGGATGTGAAATCTACATTTCTAAATGGCATATTAGAAGAAGAGGTCTATATAGAATAGCTAGAAGGATTTGTTGATGCTAACAACAAGAACATGGTATGTAGACTACAAAAAAAATTATATGGTTTAAAACAAGCACCAAGAGAAGGGTATAAAAGGCTTCATAACTATCTTGTGGAAATTGGATTTGAGCAGACTGATGATAAAAACAATTTGTACTTGAAGACGAAAGGAGGTAAAGGTATTTTACTAGCTGAAATTTTTTTTGATGATATCATATTTGGAGGTCAAGATGGATTATGTAAGGCATTTGTAAATGAAATAAAGAAAGAATTTGAGATGTCCATGTTTAGAGAGATCAAATTTTTTGTTAGTTTGCAAGTATTCAGATAAAATATGGTATATACATCACTTCATCTAAATATGTGAAGGAGATATTGAAATTTTTTGGATTGGAAGATTCAAAACCATTTAGCACACCTATGGTGATAGGACACTAGTTGTCAAAGAATGATGATTCAGATGATGTGAATCAAACATTATACAGGTCTATGATTGGAAATTTGTAATATGTAGTACATAGCAGACCTAATATTGCATTATCTATTGGGATAGTTGCAAGATTCTCTACTAATCCTTAGCAAAACCATTTGATGTTTGTTAAGAGAATAATGAGATATCTTAAAGGAACATAAGACTATGGTCTATACTACAAGAAAAATAGAAATTTTGAATTGAGAGCCTACACTGATGTTGATTGGGCTAGAAATATTGATGATAGAAAGACCACTAGTGGAGGACCATTTTTATTAGGAAAAAGGTTGGTTACCTAGAACAAAGGGAAAAAAATTACATATCTCAATCTATTGCTAAAGCTAAATATGTTGTTGCTATAGTAAATTGTACAAACATTGTATGGATCAAACAACTACTCAAAGGTATGAAGGAATAAATCACTAAACCTATGATACTTTATTGTGATAACAGAAGTGATATAAATATATCAAAGAACCCTATGATGTACAAAAAGACTAAACACATTACAATCAAGTATCATTACTTGAGAGATTTAGTTCAAGACAAAGAGGTGAAAATGGAATATGTGAATACAAAAGAGAAGATAGCTGATATCCTCACAAAATAATTACCTAAGGATGCTCATGAGTATCTAAGAGATAAACTAGGGGTCATACCTCTATCCAAAGCTGCTTGAGAAGCATGATTAGTTCCCTACATCAACTAGAGTTGAATGTTATATCTTACACATTGATGCAGTAGATATTACTTTAGAAGTTGCCTAAAGTAATGAAAGAGCTAGAAGATTAGATTAGTCACAAGTAAGGTGACATAGGGAAAAACTAAAATTGATCATAGATGCATGTTGAGATGATGAGTCTTTGGCATTGTTATCAAAGGGGGAAAATTACAGAATAGAAATAGAAAACCATTCAAAGGAAGAAAAATGGAAATCCTACTTAGAGGGAGATAGTGTACCTGGTGTTTACTTTAGAGGGAGAAATGACTAAAAGAAATACATCTACCTAGTAAGAGGGAGATAGTGTTGAGTGACATATAAGACCTATGTAGAGATACCTAAATATTAGAAAGAGGGAGTGATCAATAGGGAATCATAAGGTTTTGTTGATTATCTATTGATCAAAATAGAATTTTGTAGCATATATAGAAGATGAAAGTTGTTGATAGAGGGAGAGATTTCAATACAAGGAATTATTTTCTTTTTCATATTGTTGTTGGTACTGATTTTCTGTCAATGCCAAAGAGGGAGATTGTTGATAGTAGATTGTTTTGAAATAGAGAATGTGTAATGTTTCATTAATTGTTTTGTCACTGATGTCAAACCTACTACTTGTTGGTAAGATAACTACTTAGATGATTTGATTAATATCATTTATTTTATTGATGAGGATGTTTAGATCAAATAAGATAACAAGAACACCTAGAGGAAAGATTGAGTTATAGTACATAAAAGGAGTACAAAGATTAGTTAAGATAGTGATGACATAGTTTATTGATTATTTACTGAAGGCTACAAATGATGAATATACTGATTAAGTCTAGAATAAAAAGAAAGAATAATTGAGTCTACTAAGCTTAACCGAGTGGATAGTAGGAGTCGAGAAAATTTATTGCCAGTTGGGAAAAAAATTAGTTAGCACTGAGTAAAGTGACGTTTCAATGTATGTTGAGTGAACTTAATGTAAGCTGAGTAAAGTTTAGTTGATGTCAAGCACTAGTACACTTTAGTGTTTGCTACATTATCTAGTGGATGATGAGTGGTAGAACAATATGGAAACTGAGTAATATCATATTGATGCCAAGTGCTAGTATTCATGTAAAATTGTAGATTTGACAAATCTAAGCTAATTATTTTGTTTTCCTGAATTTTGTGAAGCATGTGGAAGATAACTATGATAAGTTGGTGGCACAGAATTCAAGGTGAACCATTTTGAGGCAAATTGAAAGAGGATTGAGTGAGAAGTTTCTAGAGGAACCAAATGAAAAAGTGGGTAGATTCATTATATCCTACCTAACCCTAAAATGGACAATTAAGGTTGAACAACAAAAGATCTTAAATCTCTATTTGTAAAGAGAGTTGGTCAGAACCAAACATTGCCATGTACGAGAACCCAAGGAAGACTGGGAGTCTAGGCTATTGCTTCATTTAGTGGCCAAATAGAAGATATTTCAAATGGCATGCAAAGAAAGAAGGCTTAAGAGTATGAATTCTTGAAGGGTGAACAAGCTATCAAAGCTAAAGTGTGTGAAAGCAAAGTAGAATGGAGGACTAGAATAGAGATCTATAATTTGCAAGTGAGTTGTAATTTTTTATCAGATCAAGCCTTAATGTTGCTTTCTAATCATGTATTAGTCTAGGGTAAATCCTCTCGATTGAGGTTGACCTAACAATCATTTGTAAATCTTTTAACCGGGTGACATTCCAAGTGAATGATTTAAAGTCTTCTAACAAGACTCACTCCTATTAGGGTGATTGAAATCCTCTAACCAAGTCACATTTAACAATTTGATTTGTAACCTTTAATAAGAGTGGCCTTTCACAGGGCATCACTTCATAAGAGTGAGAATTAGTAGCATGTTACTAGTGGTTTTTCCCAAATTGAATTTCCACATAAAATCCATGTGTCAAATGTGTTATTGAATCTATTATGTTTCAATTTTAATTACTGCAAGTATACTCTGACCTAAGATAGTAACCTACAAATTTTAAGCATTGTATGATCTAATGGGTGCATGCATATCATGTTTATATGGATATGGGTTCACTAAGTTGTGTAAAGTTTAATTTTTACATCTAGGCCTCAGATAACTAATTCACCTCACCTCTCTATTATTCTAAATAATTCTAACACTAAGTAGGTTTCCATCCTTGTTTATATTCATTAATGGGTGCATGAGAAAATAATAAAAGAATGAGAAGATAAAAAGAATGGAGATGAAAGATGATATAGGAATCTTTGTAAGCTCTAAAAATGGAAGCTCAACCTTCTTTAGGAATTTTTGGGACATGAACTATTGTCAAAATATGTTTTTGGTGTATGGAATGCTCTAAATTATGAATTTGATAGTTAACTATAAGGGCACTACTACTTCATCAAAATTGTTGGCGCACCTCTGAGAAAAGTGCAAATGCATACCTATGCAATTGTACACCTTGATGATAGGATCCAACAAACAAAAAAAATTTATAAGTGCCAAAACTTGATTTCTAGTATTTGGGTTTTCTTCCCCTTTATACCAGAACAGTGTGTGGATGTTTACCTTTTAAATTTTGGATGGCAGAGGTTATTTCTTAAGGAGCTAATAAGTCTAAAGCTTCATATTTTACCCTCACTTCCCTACGAAAATCATGAAGTGTGACTTCTTGGGCATTCCTTGGAACTTGAAAGTCATGGGTTTAAGTGTGATCTTAGTTGCTATAGAAGACAAGGAATTCATGGTAATGCTTGGGACCTTAGGCAGCCCATAGATGTTTTAGATATGCACATATATGTACCTTTAGAGATAATTCATTCACCAAATATTCAAATAATGCACTTGCATACCTTCAAAGAATTGTGCAAGGTGCTCAATTCACCGAACATACAAAGTTCTCAATTTTGAAAATGGTTTCTAGGTTTTGCCCAATTGGGGTTTTAGATCACTCTTCTGTACTTACTTTGATCTTTTTGATGATTTAGTCCTATTTTCACCCTTGCACACCTATGTACTTTTCTTTTCAAAACTTGTAAAATTGTGCACCTACACACCTTTATGACTTTGGGCATCCTCAAGAATTCTATAATCGTGCACCTCCACACATTCGCACATACATGCCTTGGAACCTTGTGCACATGTGCACATTCTAGAGTCCTCCAACTTATGCTTATTCAAAATTGCAATGCACACTTTGTGCACCTTCTAAAAGTGCACTTGTGCACCTTCAAGTAAGTGTGCAAGGTGCTTAACTCACCCAAAAATCAAAGTTCTCAGCTTTGAAAATGATTTTTGGGTTTTTCTTGGACAAGGTTTAGGAGCACTTTAGTTTACTAACTCTTGACATTTTTGATGATTTATGCCCTATTTATTGCTCAACATTATCGTACACTTGAACTTCTTCTACTTTTTCTATCTAAAATCCCAAGCCACATGTTTTGAAAATGCACAAGCAATACCATGGTAATTTTTTTGTGCTATGGATGATAAGGATTCCTTGATGACCTACACAAAAGATAAACATCAATATACTAGTGTTAGGGGTTAAAAATAACATTAACTAACCAAACTCCTAAATCCAAACTACAAAAAATTCACTCCTTGAGGCACCTTGGTAGATACCCTATTTTGATGAACGAGCTTCTGTGAGCCAAAAAAAGGGGATCCCCATTTCCAAAGTTGAAAATGGGGTGTGTGTTGTGGAAGCATAACAAATATCCCTGACAAAAGGGAAGAAATAAAAAAGGTGTTTCTTTATCAACAAGAAATCCTCTAACATGTGTCAAGTGACAACTTAATTTTAAATATTTTAGGTAGCTTTCAAGTCCTTTGGAAGTCAAAGCTTCATAATCTCAAATCTTTAGGCTCAATGTGTGCTTAGTGTATCAATTTCCTTTGACATCTCAAGGTGTAGTCTATCATGAGTATCTAGCAACTTGGAGAAAATATTTAGCTTGACCAGTCCATTCATCAAAAATCCTCATAAATTTGTATGTCCATCACTATCTAACTAGATGAGAGAATCCACTATGAGGGCTCTTGATGAGTTACTAATTTTTTACATTTTGAGTCTTTGGTAATCTTCATTAGCTTGCTTTGTAGAGCTTGTGTGTTTCCACTTGATTCTTTCTTGGAATTTTTTCATAGAATAAGATAGCCATTTTGGAGTGCATATCTCTATATATTTTATTATCTTTTATAATCATCTAGAATCTTTAGATGTAACACCCTTTTGATTCTTGTTTTCTTTCTTTTCTACACTGGCCATGCTTAGACTATGTAGCCAAGGCATTGGTGTTGTTTTCAAGACCTTTACTTCAGTTGATTACTCTTGTGTTCCTCTTTTGATGAACTTTTATGAAACTCTCATGCCAAATAGTGATCTTAGGAATCCTTTGAAGAGACCTTTTGTCTGAACTAGTAATTTTTGAATTATCTCTCATAATTGTCAACCTAGATTCAAAAAAAGCCTAGAAAATCAAATTTTTAACTTGGAAAGTGTTGAGAGCTATCAATCTTTAATTCTAATTTTAAGACTAGAAGTCCTCTACAACTACAAGAAACACTTGTTTTCAGTTGGTACAAGAAAAAAAATTATCTAAATTCTTTGACAAAGAAATACCTCTTCCCTAAAGTCAAGACTAGTTGGGATGGATCACGTGTTGGGTACAACCTTGACAAAAGACACTGACTTGCCAACTCAAAAACTAAAAAAGAAAAAGAAGCAACATGTGAAAAAACCCAGACAAAAAAAACTCAACACAAAAAAAACTAATACCTAACTCCAAAGACTAAATAAATAAAATAAAATTAAATAAAAACAAAATATATATATAGAAAACCTTGAGTAAAAAAGAAAAGACAAAAGACAAAAGACAAAAGACACTAACTTGCCAACTCAAAGACTAAAAAAGAAAAAGAAGCAAAATGTGAAAAAACCCAGACAAAAAAAACTCAACACAAAGAAAACTAATACCTAACTCAAAAGACTAAATAAATAAAATAAAATAAAATAAAAACAAAATATATATATAGAAAACCTTGAGTAATAAGGATGTGGGGTGGTTGTCAATAGATTTTCTATTATGTGCTATAGTAATAACCAAACCCATATAGTTCTTAAAAATGATTACTTATCTTTGTACTCAAAAAATTAAAGCTTGGACAATCTTGGTTCAAATTCTGTGTACAAATCACACAAACTCAAAAGTTGTGGTAACTCTTCATAGACATGATTAATCCACAAATAAGTTCTCTTACCTTTAACATCATATTCAAACTAAAAATCATCAAATTGAGAAGGCTAATGGGAATATATCTCCTGATCTAGCAAGTCCCCCACCATAGAGGTACACTCACACATTATAATTTCTCCTTATGATGGTCTTATTTCATGGTACACAACTCCACACAAACAAGGAAACATTAGCTTCACTGATGTAATATAGCTATCATAACAAAGATCCAAAAGATAGAACATTATATTTATGATCCTTACTAACATCATCATTAGCCTTAAACCATTAATTGTCACCTTTAGGCTCCTTGGGACTAGAAAAATCAATCATGAGCCTTCCTTTCAAATTACAAGGTTCATCAATATCATTAATCAGGGTGTTTTCTCCTTCATTTCCCAAAGAAGCATGTTCAAAACCATACTTACCCTCCATTGTGATCTCCCAAGCTAACAAGAAATCAAGACAACTTGGTTATGAATGGAACCCAAATGGATGGATTCCACATGACTCAGTTATTACATGGTTTGAATTATGTGCAGAATACCCATAAATAGACATTTCGTTAGTCAACCTTCAGACCAAATTAAGAACTCTATACATCTCTTCTAGTGACATATCTTTTCTTGAGGGAGGTATCTTAGCATTATCTAATGGGGAATCAATATCAAAGTAGAAATCATTGGTATCTTTGTCTTAATGACTTCCTAATTCATAAATCTTAGCAACCTCAAAATCTTCTATATTTCCATCACTTTTTGCAAATTTGAGATTTTTGGCAACTCCATGGAGTTTTAGAACTTCAAAAAAATTTGTGTCCTCAAATTTTCTTGTGATATCTACACTTATTGGAACAAACTTGAAACAATTTCATTTCTTTTGACATTTTCAACATGTTGATCTATCTATGCTAACATATTAGATATTGTATCTTGACAACTAGCACATTCCAACTCTAAATGAATATTTTGATAGAGGTGGTAATAGTTAGGAAGCAAAAGGAACTCCTCTTGATCATCTTCATCATTTTGTCCTCCTACAGATTTATCATATGAGTCAAACACCATTGCACTAAACTACAAAGGTTGTTCCTCCATGATTTGGGGAGGCTAATCTGAACCATCATTGTACCCATATCCATTTTCTCTTGGACTCATACCTATAATACCATTATTCTCATTTTTTATGTTATCATAGGGCCAAAATTTCTACTCTAATTTTGAGAGTAATTATTTTGGAGAACAAGTTCTATTGGATGATTTCCTTGGTTTCTTGAGGAATTCAAATAAATTCTTATGAGTTCATTGGAAAAAAGAGGCATTGTGTTCTTCATGGCCTTAACCTTACTATCAATATTGTTCTCAAGTTTAGCAAGTGGAGAATTATTTTCCTCAAAGAATACAGTCTTTTGGACTCATACCCTGAATATGTAATTATTGGCATTGGAGCAATAATAGCTTGTTGGAGTAAAGGTACTGGATTCAATAGGTGTATTTGATTGGGCATAGTAGTGCTCCTACTAGAAATGGTTGTATGGATACTTTATTATTCAAAGTGAAGGAAGATTGAAAGTTCCCTCCACCATGGGAATCTCCTTGCTTCATGAATGGAACATCATCTTTGAAGACCTTTTCAATGGTATAAATATGGGGTAAAAGTACAAAGTTATCTCACCTTCTAGGATGACTTATTAGAACGACTAAATTTGATTATTTCTATCTAAGAATCAATTCTTTTCAAACATATGATCTAGATAAATTCATTATAGCTAAGTTATATATGGTCTCACACTTTTTCAATTGGAAATGTCTATTAAATGCATGTTTTATACTAGTTTGTATCCAATTACTAAAGAAATAAAAAAAAATAAGAAAAGTGGTGTTTCAATAACTCTTACTATTTTTTATGATACTTTTTTAATAATATATAAATACCATTTTAAAGAGCTCATAGTCAAGAATATTCTCATATAGAGTTTATTGCGTTTTAATTAAATATAGTATATTAAAATTAAAAAATTCTACAAGCATGTATTTTAACACTCAAAAAGATGTCAATTTTGAGAAAGAAAAAATATTAATTCATATCAATTTTTTTTAAAACTATATGATGTTATAGAGGAGGCAATCCTCTTTTAGAATGTATAATTTTTCTCCTAGTCAGAATAGATTTTTTTTGTAAAATTTGGTGGGAGATGAAAACTATCAATTTTCAAGTGAGTTGAAATTTGAATCATTATAAAAGAGAAAATATAGGTCTAAAGCTGAATTTTATTTTTGATTGATGTAGCTATATATGTTATCTATAAAATAGTTTGAGATCAAAGGGAAATAAGTTTATTTCTATATAATCTTTTGGTGGGAACTATACACCTAACTTTCAACATTTTTCAACAACTAAAAAGTTATCTATAAAAATTACAAAAATATATCAATTCTTATTCCAAATAATTATTAAAAATTATAATCCTAAACTTTATTAGTTTACTTCATTTTCAATTCAAAATAATAATACAATTTTTATGTCATTGAAGGTGAACGATTATACTTTGTTAGCCTTTTTCTTTACAAAAGGGTGACACAAGTTTGTGCTTTTACCCTATGTTTGGGTGGGATCCTTCCTAGAAAAATAGAAGTTAATGAATCCATTTTTCTAAACTATATCTAAATGGTAGCCTCTTGTGATACAGTGTAAGTAAATTTCATTCTTTGATACATTGTATAGAAGCAATGATTAAACTATGAAATAGTCGCATGGGGATCCCTCTTAATTGAGATGAACTGATGATGTAGGATAGTTGGATCAATATAGATCTTGAATTGTTCTAGAAACTTCTTCTCAAAAGAGTTCCAATCCCTTATTGATTTTGGTGGTAGAATGAGGTACCAATTGAATGTTGTTTACCCAAAGTGTAAGGAAAAGGTGATAGACCATGTCCATATGTTGAATCTAGTTTTGATTATGAAATTTCCTTGAAAATTTTAATATGATCTTCTATTGTTTTTTATTCTCATAGATGAACCATGGGCAAAAAAAATTAGGAATTTTGGGTAAGTTGTGTAATGGACTAGTAGGTTCAATGGTAGACTTTGGGCATTGAAGAAAGCCATGGATGGAGGCTTAGGTGGAATGGTAGGTGGAGGTAAGTTCAAGTGGAACTAAGGAAGGTGATGAAATTTGAAATGAGTAGTAGAGTTCTCGATATCCCTTTATCACTATAAGGCTTGTGAATGTGACTGAGTTCTAGGAACTTTTGTATATTCTAGAAAATCCCACCTTTGAAAAGTGAAACTTAGAAAAGAACACCTTCAAAAAGCACACCTACACACCTTTCGATAGTGAAAGACTTGGAAATTTTCTGAACTTCCAAAAATTGTAGTGTTTTCAAACAACAACTTAGGCTTTTGGGCATAATGGTTTTGGGGCCCTCCTTCTAGTGCCACTTCTATTGAGTGTTAATTTTTCATGATGTTGAACAATAGGGATCCTTTTGAATCCCTCTCTTGAAAAGGATAATCTAAGAGCAACTCCATAGTTCTAGGTAATCTTGTGACTTTCTAAAATCTGCTCAATTGAAGATAAATGTGTATGTTTGCAAGGAGGCCTTTGCTAGTTCAAACCAATTTCAAATAAGATATTAGACCTACTTGCTATTTTGAAAAGTAACCACAAAATAGATATATTTTTGGTATTTTTTCTTTTATGATTAATTTAATTTATTGATGCAACTTTATGAATTTCTATTTTAACCAAGTGTTAGAAAAGAAAATAACAAAGATAGGGTGATGAGAGATTGAAGAAAATAACTTCAAATAGAAATTGCTAATGGACATAAACTATGGTAACAACACATTTGTGAGTTAGATCATTAAAAAGATCAGGTAGGAAACCAATGAAAATAGGAGCAATGCTTCCTCGGTTCTACTGATGCAATCATAAATGGGAACTCAATAATAACTAAAAGATGTTTCACATCTCATCAAATTACAAGGCGACAAAAAGTGCACTCATGTGAGACAAGATATGTAGGAACACTAGTTTTAGGATTAAACATGGATAGAAATAACAATCACATGAAAATATAAACAATATCATAAAATAATAAATTACATAGAACAGAACACGAGACACCAGGATTTAATGTGGTTCACCCAAACCCTAGGCTGCATCCACCAAATAGCTAGTCCAATATTATTGCGATCTAGTGATTACAAACTGATTGCAATCTGTAATCATTTATGTTGGTGTTTTAAAACATTATGCTTCAAATTACCTTGATGAGAATAGAATACATCTAGGGGTAGCTACTTCCCATTTTCAACATACATTTTTAGACACTATACAAACTTTAAGGCTAGACCATTCTTCTACTTTAGGCTCTACAAAACCTAGGTGGGTGTACATAAACTTCATTTATATGGTACCAGTTGTTCAAAAGAATACACTTGAATCTAACAAAGAGGATAAAACCCTTATTTCTCCTATACTCGTGTAATGACAAAGATATGCAATGGAAAATTGAAAATCCTATGAAATCCACAAGTTGAGTGAGGGCATCCTTTCAGCTCTTAAATAGAAAGGGAAATGGATGATTATGAATTTGATTTCAAAACATTTCCAAAATATGCAACAGTAAGAATAAATTGATCTTGTAGTTAATCAGTGCCTTATCTATTGGGCAGTTCCATAAATCACATACATACATCTATGATACCCTATAAAATAACTAGCAACCCTGTCAACTACATCAAGCATTCACTTGGCTCTTTGTTCCAACAACAAAACATACAAACTTAAGGGGGTGCTAAAGGGTCTAAATTATATGTTCCTAAACCAAAAAACATTGCAAATAATAGAGATAGTAGATGAGAATTAGAATGAAACTAAGAAGTTTGTTGCTCATTTGTATTCATTTTTTGAAACTATGTATTCAAGATGCATGTAAATAACTCTTGAAACTACTAAATAGATTAGAACTATCTATATTAGCTCTATTTACTATTGTTCATAGAAGAGATAAAGCTTAAGAAATGGTGGAAATATAGTTTTCGATCCAACCTTGTGGCAGCATAGATTAACTACAACCAACATAGTATTGCAGCACTGAAAAAAATACTAGAACCCTTACAATGAGAGAGAAAGAGAGAGATATGGAAAATGAAGAAGAAGCTAGATCTAATATGGAAATGACATGTATCCACTTGAATCTTCATTCCCTATTGTTTCAAAGCATCTCTATTCTCTCTACAACTGAAATCAGGAAGGAATCTCATCATTATGTGTAAAACTTTGAAATATCTCTTCCTAAATAATGAGAAACCTTTCCCTTACAAAACATTGGGTATGCATCTAAAATTCTAACCAAACCTTCACTAAATAGATTTGGAGGTGATAAAATCTACCCCTAACTACATTCCCAATGCCTTTGGCACACACTCAGTTCACCATTTCATCATAAATCAAATCTAAATTGCCTTAACTGGAAGAGGTTGCAGAATGAGTACCTATGACAAAACCCTAAATAACTCCAAAAAAATTATTAATGTATATAAACAAACCTCAAATCTAGAAATTTCATTCTCTCCTAGTTCCAATGCTATATTATAGTCATATATTTACTTATCGGACATTCTCAAAGGATCAAATTGAAAAACAAGCTCCTGGATTGGTTTATAGGTTTGCATCTTATTTCAATTTTTAATACAAAAATTTATAAACCCTAAAATTCAAACTTTATAATATAACATATTTCTGATTTAAAAGGTCCTCCATGTGTTTTTAGAAGGATAATAAATAAAAATGTTTTTTTCTCAATTTTGAACTTTCTCTCTTATAATGCATCTTGGTCAAACTTGGGTTGACACCTGTGACACATGTCACAATGTGATTGGCTAACCATTACATCATCACTAGTATCTAGGTGCCAGGTGGCACCCTTAGATTGGTCCTACAAGTCTTCCACATGGTAGTATTTCATTGTCTCTCCTCAGTGCTTGGTCACCTACTACATCATCACTTGTACGGTGCCTCCCACATCACTACCACATGGCACAATTGGATCGATCTTTTCTCTTACCATGTCATTGTCAACCCAGGCCGGCTACCACATGGTGCGTTGTTACTTTCCCACATTATCTAATGGTCAAGAAAATTTAGAATGCAGGAAAGCAATGTCCATCTCATCTACCATGTGGCACAATCAAGTGCCTCCAAATTTGCAACTACCATATCTTCCATGTTGTATGTTGTGGTTGGTTGAATTAGTTCAGTCATGCTACCATGTTAGCTCTCCATGTCAACATTTTGGTCTACATATTCTGGTTCAAAATTCCTTCTTTCCCTCCTAGTCAGTAGGTCCGACCATGTGAGCCTTGTGGCTTACAAAATACAACATCTTTAAGACACTTAATAATAAAGTGTTTTTCTATTTAAACACTTAAAAATTTCCCCTCATAAGGAATTTGGGATATTTCCTAATCCTTCTATTTTAGAAAATTGAGCTATGGCAATCTATATTTCACAGACAAAATCCTATAAAAAAAGGGAGCCCTATATACAAGGATGCAGATCCTCCACACTTTCTTGGTGTCTCTCTAGAATGAACTTTTATATTGCCCCTTCAACCTCAAGATGGATAAAAATGTCAAAGGGATACATTAGGCTACCATTTCTCTTAGCTTCTCAAACTAGTTTTTAATGAGAAATAAAGTCATTGTTTCCTCCAAATCGATTTCTCTAACTAGCGTGAACCATAGGTATACTACCTATGATAGTGTAATCTTTTTTTAGTGTGTAGAGCATTTAAAACCACCACTGAACCTGCCTCAAAAATTGACTTCACCAATTACCATGTAGCTGATGAAGCAACTCCCCTTTATCTGTGCTCCACTTCTTCCATAAGTCATTTCCCTTGTATGTTTATTTGGAGGATTGACATGGCCTTCTATATGTCAAAGTGTTAATTCCTGACCATTGGAAAGCACTCCCTATCCCTTGGTGTGATGCCTCTACTCATGCTATAGAGCTCTATCTTACTCCCCATTGTGCCCTATTCTATAGTCACCTCCCCTCTTCTTCATCAAGAGTAATAAAACACTTAATGACATCAACATGTACAATATTGAGAGAGATATAGAAGTCTTAAGGAAGGGAGTAAGGATACTTTTGGCTCCTAATTTAATAGTTTTGCAAACAACCAAGAAACTAGACAAATACATCTAAGGCTAGCAACTTCCTATGACAGATACACCTGACTACAGTCTTGGGCCAACTATAGGGCATAACTCCTTCTTCACTTCAATTTTTGCAAGACCTAGGTGGGTTAACCTTTAGGTTTTGAGATATGGTACCAGTGCAATTAAAACATAAATATGAACCTGTTTACTATAGATTAAAACCCCTTACATCTCCTATTAACTCATGTAGTAACATAGATATATAGTAGCAAATTGCAAATCCTATGATATTCACAAGTTGAGTGAGCGTTAATTCCTTTTAGCCCACTATAAAACATAAAAAATTGAATTGATTTTGATTAAAATATTTTGTGCAAATGACATTCATATCAGCTTACATCTGATTTAGTGATTAGTGCCTTATCCATTGAAACATAGAGTCATTACTAGCAAGATGACCTAACTTTCTTGCATTGTAATCAAGTTTATCAACTGAAATCCCCAAATCCCATACTTATGCAATATCCCCTTCATGCACCTAGAAACCCTACCAAAACGATGAAGCATTTACTTGACTGCTTGAGTCAAAAGAAACAAAGATCTGACATACAACTCATCCAAGCTACCTTAAATCAAATGAACATTATCCATTTAATCCCAAAGTTAATAATGCATGAAGAATTAGGAGATAGGATAAGAGAACTCATGTAAATCCCCTTTTGTATTTCTCCCTAGAAAGACTAAATACAAAAATTGTTAACACAAAATGAAACTCTAAACAATTCACATGATCTAGCATCAAATTCAAGTACATCAGAATAACAATACATGACAATGAAATGAAAATCTAGACATAAATAGGTGTGTGGACTTCATTGCTAGAGCTCAGCTTAATAGACAGGAAGCAAAACCATCAACAACCCCTGGTTTCAATATTAGAACTGGAACCCTACTAGTATTACCCAAAGAAAATTGCCAACAACCTTGCAAAAGAGAAGAAGGAAGAAAGATATAGGAAGGAAGCAATTCTTAGATTGAATCTATTACTAACATGTGTAACTTCAGAATTCCTTTCCCAGAAGATCAAAAGCCTCTCTCTACCTTCTCTTCATAATTGAAAATCAAATCCCCATCATTATGGCTCTACAAGGCATAAACAATCTCAGATATTTAGTTCACCATCATAACTGATTTCTGATACTAAAGTTGAACTCATAGTAAAAGTGAAAAATCAGTTGAATATGGCCTTCAAAAATGCAATATAATATTTTCTAGCTTATTTTTACCACAATCAGGCTTCAAAACGTCTTCAAATCTTCTCTTTAACAAACTTTGATGCTCAATGATCAAATTTTCTTGTTCTGCCACCAATGCCTTGGATTTTACAAATTGTCTTATAGTGCAAACTAGTGAATACCTATACAAGAACCAACCACAAAAATAGAAAATTCAGCTCATTCTAATTTTGATGGTATATTGGAGCATCTATTTTGCATAAAAAATGCCCCAGTTATGGCCCTCTAAAGATTATACCTCTGTTCATGGCTCCATGGCAATATTGCACAAATATTTGAATTTTCAAAAGTTAAAACTATATCAGCAGTTCAAACTTTATTTAAACAGTCCTATACATGAATTTGAGGGAGAAATAATAAAATATTTAAATTTGAAAATTCTCAAATTCCCCATCATTGTCTATCCAACTCAAACCTATTGACTAGACCCATGACACGTTTCAAGACATGATCTTAGACTTGCATAGCTAGAACCACATGACATCACCTCATTCATCATTTTCCTTGCCACATCATTGCACCACCTAGATGCCACATCATACTCGCTATGTTTCTATACTAACAAGTGAGCAACTTCCCTATAGAAAGTTAACAATGGCCACATGATTTGCCACATGTAAAGATCTCAACAGTTGGATTCCACATCAGCTCTCATCATCCTGCCGACTACCACTTTGTGCTACCTAATTCGCTATTGGATTTGCAGATGGGATCCATATTGCATTTTATGTTTAAATTTACACTCACTGGGTTTCATAGGTTTTCCAGCGACTCGCTATGTTGCTAGCTAGAAAACCTTGCATTTTTTTACTGGTGAAGTAGCGAGGCACCAGATGTTTGAGTTTTTCGGTTGCCTTTTTGTTTTTTGAATGGGTATGTGTGTTCCTTCAAAATTACACCTTAAAATTTGTCCATCTAGCTGATCTCAGGCCCCACTTTGCACCAAGCGGCTTTCAAAAGCCTCCACTTTTAATTCATATAAGATCAATTTCTATGTAGTATTTAAACATTCTAGAGCCTACTCACCTACTGCATGTGGGATATTGTTATCTCAATGTGTTGGCTTTCTTTAACTTGCATGAGGCTTTCAAGCTTACTACCATTAGCAGATTTCTTCATTCAGAATAGAAAATTCCTCCTTTGGCATGCATAAGTCCCCTTCTATGCTCTGACTGGCAGATTGGTGGCTCCCTTTTCTTTTGCCATGAACTTTTCTGACATGCCATGGACTCTTTCCCCTCTTGTTGGCATAGATTTGACTATTACAAAGAAGCCTCTATTCTTTTATACTAGTGGCTTGTGCTTTGAATCTACCATGTCTCAAGAACAATCCTCATAAAATCAATTCTTCTCCTTTAATAGGCATCCTTGGTAGTGTGGACCCTTGTCTTAAACTCACTGAAGTCTAACGTCTTCACATGGGCTATGGCATCTATGTTTACTGCTGCAGGCCATTGCTTTTCTTCCAAGCATGGGTGTCTTTTTCTTTGCATTGTGTGGGTCTTTTATACATGTTGTGACTACTAAGCATGACGAGCTGTGCCTGCAACTTTCTATATGCATGGGTTTATGGTCTATTGCCTTCCTTCAATTATGCCCTACACTTTGAATGCATGGACTTGCATGTTTAATAGTAACAAAGCTAGCCTCCCATTCACTAGTTGCTCCCTTTCTTTAATGTGTCAGGAGCCCTTTTCAAGCTCATAGATCTCTTTTTGCATTTAAAAAACTAATTTGCTAAGTTTTCAAAAGACTGGACTTATTCTGTTGAACATGTCACTTCCCCTTCTTGTCAACATGGTGTTTCTTTTTTAAATGTTGCGTGTTCCTTCTGGCCATCCACATGGGCTCCTCTGCCTCTCTATGCATTTTCCTAGTTGCTTAGCCTAATTTGCTTCCAACATGCCTTTTGGTGTGAGATGCCATGTTCCTTTTAATATGCTTCTTATGATGGATGCCTCCCCATAATAATAATAATGCAGCCATTATATTTTGGAGAAAGTTGTCGCTGTCTCCTTTTAATATGAATGAAATGCTTTGGTTATATTTACTCCATAGTTTGATTATAAAATCAAATCAAATCAAAGCATATCCCAAAAGAAATATTTAACATTGATAATTGGTGAGTGTTGATTTGACTCCTCCCCTGCTGCTCACAGCTTCAAGATGGCGGCTGCATTTTTTATTTTATGTGAATGTTCCTTCCTTTGACTTCTACAAAGAGTCACACGTCCATTTTTAAAATTTAAAATTGAAACTACATTGCCTCCCAAAAATGGCAACCTCATCCGTGCTTTGATGCCATGGGGTGTTTTCATCAAGTAGACACTCTTTCAATGTATTTGAGAACTTTAATCATGTATTCAAATAACTTGAATTATAATAATGTTTATTTAATATTTCCAATCACCCATGCCTGAAGAAATTAGTTAGACCCCAAACCGGGTCTGGCTAAAAAAAATTTCCTTAGAAACAACTAACATCCTCATATTTTTCACTTGACCCCATTTGACATCTCAGATTGACAAGATTCAAATTCAATCATCAATTCATTATTTAAAACTCACTTTTAATCAAATCTGCAAATTGTGAATTTGTGTCTGGAGGCTTGCTAGTTGGCCTTAAAAACTAATTCAATCAAGTAACTAGGCCACGAAAATTGGCATGAATGTTCAATCCTACACATTCTACCATAATAAAAATTCTCAATCCATGATGAATTCCCAGTCAAAATATTTTAATTGTCGAACATCCATACTTCAATTGTCCTACAAGCAAACAATGTTAAAAAACATAAACTGGGCTCGAGTTCGGCATTATAAAACTAGTTTATTGATCACTTAAGGTTCTGAAAACTAGGGTATAGGTTATTTTCCATGAGGAGAATATAATTCTATGTTTTGGGCTCATGAAGAATCACAGGATGCATTTGGAAAAATTTTGAAAATAGGCACTTGGAAATTTTAAACTGGCAAATGTGTCAAAAAGTAATTTTTGGTAAACGGACGGACATAAGAAAGTATGTAGATGGATTCATCATGACTTGAGAATTGGCATAGTTGAAGAACTTTTAGGACACAACACAATGGTACAATCAGTTTAGGCTTACCAATCACGAGATCAAAGTTATAACATGCCGAATAGGGGTACGGATCAATCTGGATACCTTAGTCGTAACAAAACAATGCAAACTGGGTTTTTAATCATGTTAGCAAATTGATCAAATGGATTCATCATGATCTCAAAATTGGAACATATGAAGTATCTAACCCCTAGAAAATAGTGCAAAAATAATTTCTTCATTTCGGTCAACTGGGTCAAAGATATAATTGGTCAAACAAGGCTTCCCAGAATTGTGAACTACACAAATGTACAAAATAGTAAATGATGAACTTTGAGGGGTTTGAAACTTAGTCAAAGGGACTTGAAATGGGCTGAAAATCAGAATATATGTTCCTTGATATGCATACTAAACATCCCCAAATTGGCGGGTCATGACACATTCATGGGTAAAAGATATTCAAAGACAAATTAGGCTTCCTGTTGATATTTGACACTTGGCAGAATTACAAATTTTCACACTAGCTCAAAATGGGACTTCACCGAATGATTCAAGATGGCAAAATAACATTGTGGATCACATGCATATGTCAAATGAAAGGTGTTAAGCCACTCAAACACCATCTATGCCTCAAACTAACCATTGGCAACATATGCATAAAAAGCACCTTAGGGCACTAATTCTTCAAAAATTTCAAAGTGTGACTGAAAATGGGCCATGCAATTTTTAGTCCCAACAGATACCAATGTAGCATTTTTCCTATCATAGACCATCTTCCATACATGTATCATTATGAAGATCTTAATGTCTTCTCAATATGAAATATCCAAAATGTTGCATGTTATTCCTCCTCTAGCATGAACATTGAAATTTTCAAAAAAAAATTATTCCTCTTCAATGTGGTTCATGCATCAAACCCGTTAAAAATATCTTTACAGTTCCATACCAGCTTTGCATAACACTTTCAAATACAGTTGGCTACAAACTTCACAATGATCGTACACATGTTGTATGTTTCCATGCAAAATCTATTTGGCCTTGCCACTCATAAGCATTATATGTCTCTGGACCAATGACCTCAAAACCTCTAAGATTCATATAAAGATTCTTTAAGGAGAGTTTATTTTGATCATGTGTGAATTCTATAAATTTAGGTACGTACTTCCCTACATAACTTTCTCCTTATTAATTAGTGGTCTAGTGAAGTTTAGTCAGGCCCCAAAGTGGGTTTGCCCAAAAAAAAAAATCAAACTAAAATTCCTAACAACCCAAACTAGCCTATTGAACCCATCATACTAATTAAAATAAAAATCAAACCTTTGAACCATCATTTTTAATTTAGTTTTCAACCTTCTGCAAATTTGCCAATGTCATGCCAAGTGATCCTTTGATTGGCTTTAAAAATTGATACACCTAACTAAGCTCTAAAAATATATATACGAATCCTTTATTTGACATTCTCTCACCTTATCAAATCTTGTGTGATGATGAAACCTGGATCAAAAGATATTGATCATCAAAGTTGCCCTCTTAGAGCTGCGTACAAGGAAAAATGTCAGAAAACCATAAATTGCATTCAGTTTTGGCTTCGTAAACAAGTCAAACTAAGACTTGGAGAAATGAAAACTAGGGTGTTAGTTCATTGTCATGAAGAAATTATAAATCTAGGATTATAGCTTGTGATGAATAACTCAGCACATTTGGCAAGTGGTCAAAGTTGGCTACTTGGATTTGCAGAACTGGGAACAATGGCAGAAAAGTTCTTTTCACAAATGGAATGGACCTGGGAAAGTGTGCAAATTGATTTATCAAGACTTGAAAACTAGCACACTTAAAGAATTCTTAGAGTAGAATATAGTCGTATAATCCATTTGGTTTAAAAAATCATGGATTTAGAGTTATGACATCCCAAACAGGAGTACCGATCAATCTGCACTTTATGACACCAATAAAACATCACAAATTGTATACAAAATCACATTTAAAAATTGATCAAACAAATTCATCATATGCTTAAATCTAAAAAATAACAATTACCTAACTTCTAGAATGCAATGAAAAAAGGAATTTTTTTCATTTCAGTCAACTAGGTCAAAAATATAACTAGTCAAACAGGGTCTCCCAAAATTTTGAATAATTTGTATCAACACGAAAACAATAAACAACCAACTTTGAGGGATTCAAAACCTAGTCAAAACATGTCAAAATGACTCGAAATCTAAAAAAAAGGTTCTATGATATGCATACTAAACACTCCCAAAGTGGAAAGTCATGAAACACTATTGAGTGCATGATATGTAATTGCAAGCTAGGCTACATGTCATTGTTTGACACTTGGGAAAAAATGCAATCTTGAACATTGCTCAAACCAAAACTTCACGGAATGACTCATAATGGAAATTAATCTTGACAAGAAAAGTGGATATATTGAATGCAAGTGTTAGAAATATTAAACACCTCTTAGGCCTCAAACAAACAACTAGGTAGTCATGCATGAACATGTGCTTATAGGGCTCCATTTTTAGGATGATACTCAAACTTAGGGCTTCAAACATGAATGTCAACACCTTACAGCTCAATATTGCCACAAGAATCAATTTTTGAATCACACCTTATGAAAAATCTCTAACTATAAACTCTTTTATACTAGAATTTTTTTTACTTTAGGGTTATGGTTAATTATTACATGTCAGCCTAAAATCCTGTAAAATAGGGCCCAACATTTTTATGTGTAGTATGTACAATACTTCCCTGATCAATCACCACAAACTAACAAATAGGTGATCTTTTCTCCAACTCAATATGTTAGCAAAATTTTTTAACACAAGAAAAACAATAGAAGTAAAAGATCACAAAATCATAACAACACAATAAAACTATTGGCTCCATTATCATTCATGAACATGCATTCACAAAAATAACACACTCTAGCAAGAATAACTGCACTCATAATGAGAGCATCAATAGCATATATTATTAAATCAAAATAATGGAATGGAGTACATATTACATCCATTTATTTATAATAAATCATCTCCTCCCTTTTTGTCAAGAGTGAGACTTCTTAAAATGCAAACTCATGCTAAAAACTAATAAAACAAATCTAATTATATACAAACTAGCTCTCTAAATGGTGCTAAGTTGATCTCTACCCTTATTTATATTCATTAATAGATTATTGATACTTTACATGTCACAAAATAATAATAAAATGAGAAAATAACAAAAATGGAGCAGCAAGATGATCTAGGAGTATCTGTAAGCACTAAAAATTCAAGCTCGACCTTCTCTAGGAGTTTCCAAGAGTTGAACTGCCGTCAAAATGTGTTTATGGTACATGGAATGCTCTAATTAGGAACTAGAAATTAATTTTTAGTGCAATACTACTTCAAAACTATCAGCACACCTTAGAGAAAATTACACCTATGCATGTGTGCACCTTGATGACAAGATCCAAAAATCAAAAAAATCTTCTAAGTATCAAAACTTGATTTTCAACATCTGGGTTTTCTTCCCCTTCATACCAAAATGGTATGTGGATTTTTCCCTTTGAACTTTTTGATGGTAGAGGTAATTTTTTGAGGTGCTAATAAGTATAAATCTTTATACTTTACCCTTAATTTCCTATGGAAATCATGAAGTGTGACTTCTTGGGCATTCCCTAGAACTTGAAAGTCATGGGTTTGAGTGTGATCTTAGTTGGTACAGAAGACAAGGAAGCCATGGTAATGCTCAAGACCTTAATGGGCCTATAGATTTTTTAGATATGCACACTTTCACACCTTGAGAGATGATTCATTCACCAAATCTTCAAATTGCATACCTAGGCACTAGCACACCTTTAGGGAATTGTGTAAGTTGCTCAATTCACCAAAAAATCAAAGTTCTCAGTTTTGAAAATAGCTTTTGGGTTTTTCTCAAATGGGGTTGTAGATCACTCTTGTGTACTTTGATATTTTTGATGATTTAGGCCTATTTGTGCACCTTGAACACCTATGTACTTTTATCTTCAAAACTTTTTAAATCGTGCACCTTTGTACCTTTAGGACTTTGGGCATCTTCAAGACTTTTAGAATTGTGCACCTCCACACATTCGCACATGCACTCCTTGGAACCTTGCACACATGTGCACCTTCAAAGTGCACCTTGACCAAAAGCACACTTGTGCACCTTCAAGTAAGTGCACAAGGTGCTCAATTCACCCCAAAATCAAATTTCTCAATTTTGAAAATAATTTCTTGATTTATCTCTGAGGGAATTTGGGAGCACTCTAGTGCATGTATTCTTGATATTTTTGATGATTTATGCCCTCTTTATTGCCCAACATTTTCATATACTTGAACTTGTTCTACTTCTTCTATCTAAAATCCCAAGGTGCCTATTTTGAAAAGTCACATGCAATACCATAGTAATTTGTTTTGTGATATGGATGATGAGGATACCATGATGACCTAAAAAAAAGATAAAAATTGATATACTAGTTTTAAGGGTTAAAAATGACATTAACTAACCAGACTCATAAACCCAAACTATAAAAATTTCACTCTTTGAGGCACCTTGGTAGATATGCTATTTTGACAAATGAGTTTCTATGACCGAAACAAAAGGTGTCCCCATTTCTGAAGTTGAAAATGGGGCATGTGTTGTGGAACCACAATAGTCACAATGTTCTTCGAATGTAATTAAAGATAGCTGCTTTATTTATTTTCTTTGTGGATCTTTCTACATGTTTGATCTAGCCTAATTTTGGTATTTTCCTTTCTTGGGCTAGTCACTAAGAATTCTCTATCTATGTCTTTGTGGTAGTTGTCACGTAGATTTATTGTTGAAATGTGCATAATTTTGGGATTTACCATTGGAATTGATGATTCTCGCATTTGGATTTTTCCCTTATGTTTTATGGTGACTATTATGAATGATTTTCATTTTTATGTAGTTTTTTGTTTTGTGACTCTATCGTGTTCCATAAAAATGTCTAATACTTTGTGCAAGGGAAAACATTGTACAAAACATGCTTTCACATGTTTTCGAGTTATTGTAAAGATGTGCGTGATCTAATTTTTTTTGTTTAATTATGACAAAATATTGTATGGTACATAAACAGATAATCAAGTTGGTAAATAATTATATACCCATCAAGTGTTAATTGATTTAAAATAATTATGTACCTAATAAGTTACTTAAGGATCCTAGAGAAGGGTTGGTTTATATTTTGAGTTGAACAAGTTTGACGTTGAAATGTGATTATAAAAAAAGCCCTTGAGATTTTGAGGGAAACATAAGGCTAATATGGTGAAATTTTGTTTCTACAAGGGTCAAATGGTTTGTAAGGTTTCTAGAGAGTCCAATGAGGTAGGAGGTTCTAGTTATACCATTTTTTAGAAGTTGGGGTGGTTAACCACTCATAGAAATTTAATATGTTAAAAGTTTCTCTTTTTTGAAAAAAGTTGTCAAACAACTTTTGTTACAAAAGTTATAATTTTTTCAAAACTAATGGATCCAATGGCTAACCAAATCAAATGGTGGTTGATATTGTTTAAGGATTTGTAAAAAACTGATATATGAACCTTGGATGCCACAAGAATGTGGTTTGGAATATTTGAGGAGATTTGATCAATAAACTATTCTAATTTCTTTTATTAAATTGACTTTATATAGGCTATCTTATACAGAAGTTGGATTGGGAAATGTGAATGTTTGAAATGGTTATAAAGTACACTAAATTCTCTCTCTAATGAAATTGGTTTAATATATTTTTTAAATCCTTTGGGGTATGATATTGAATTTTCTTTCTTATTAGTCTGTAATAGTGTTGATCCACTAGGGTTTCTAAGGAAAATGCCTCTTTCTTGAGGATTAACAGTTGGAATTTTATCTCCAACTGAGATTCTCAAGTGGACAGGATGTACTTTAAGATGAAAAGGTTTCTAAATGGAGATCTCATGGAAAAGTATTGCATGTACACTCACTAAGTCAAAAAATGGTTGTAGAATTGAGTGGAGTCATTTTAATCAATCTAAGTGTCAATTTGGAATTTTCTAAGGGTCCTTGAACTATTAGGTTATTTTTGTGTTCTTGAAATCAATAGATCTACCAATTGCTTCATTGAGTAGGTGAATTTAGGCATATTGGCCCTCTCAACCGTATGCGGATTTGATCACCTAATGGTAGAGTTAGAAACTAATAATTTGGGGCTTATTAGAGTTTCCAAAAGGGTATTTAAATTATTAAATAGTTTGAGGGATCTAGTGGGGAATTTTGGAGAATTACCCTAAAAACTATTCAAGGAGACCTAATAGAAATAGGCCAAATTATTAGGTCCATATAACCTAGTTTCTAAAGAGAACTTTTGGAGTAATTAAAATGTCTCAAGTAGTCTTGAATGAAAATTAGAAATATTGTGGGGGTATATTCCATCAATGGTAACATTTTGAAACCCTATTTCAAGGTTTTTAGTTAGAAGGGATTTTTTGAACCTCAAGAAGTTGTATATTTTTGTTAAGATATCAAATAGGAGGAAGTGATAAGATTTAATAGGGGATTTTTTGAGGTTTTAAGAGGGTATAGGGAATACACTTGAAGTTAGAAATCCCCATTAAAGAAGTAACACATTTTGAGTAGGAAGTTGAATCATTTATAGCCCCAATTTGGAAAAGAACTAAGGTCTACCTATTGTCTCCCCATCATAGTGGTATTAGAGACTATTGATTTTTGGGGCTTAAAAGATGAAAATTCTATGTCATCAAAGAAGTATGAAATCAAAATTTCCTATATGGTGACCAATGTGGAACTTGCAAACAAAGTACAAGAATAAGAGGTGTATAATAAATGATTAAGGAATTAGTTGCAAAATCTTAGGGACCACATCAAGAGTGTAGAGGAAATATTAAGAGATTAGGAGGAATAGGATAAATGGAAGAGCTTCCATAACTATAAGAGGAGAAGTTCATGCTAACCCAAGTAGAGAAGAGAATGTTTAAGGATACAATCAAGACAATGAAAGGGGATGGAACTTAAAAACTCCCTACCTATGGAGGAAATTTAAAGCCACAAGAAGTGATAGATTGGATTGAGTCAATATCCAATTATTTTGAAATGAACCAAGAACCAAGTAAGGATAGGGTAAGAATTTCTAAGGGAAAGTTGAAGAGTTTTTACTTATATGGTGGTGGAATTACCTTAAAGAAGAGAGAATTAAATAAGGGGAAGAGATGATAGCATCATGGGATGTGATACACACCAAGGTGAAGGAATAATTTATTCCCTTTGATTATTATGTCCAACTATACCAAAAGTTTCAAAACTTAAGGAAAAGGGACTTATATGTGAGTTCTTATACTAAATAATTTTACTTCTTGACTCTTAGATCAAGGAAACAATAAACAAAGATATAAAAGGTTATAAGGAACTTATATGGCTTGAGGGGAAACATTAAAGATGATATCATCTTCTTAGAATGAGAGAAATTAAAAAATTGCTTTCAAATGGTAGTTAGGGTGGAAGATAAGTTGAGGTGAAGGGTGAGAAAAAAAAATAGATGCAAAGCAAGAAGGAATGTTAGAGGCAAAGGAAATTTTGAAGGTAGTGGATAGAACCAAGGGTCTTAGAATGATTTAAGCCCTAAAGAGAAAGAGGGAGACTCAAGTAGTAGAGGTGGATACAAAGGAAGGGGACTAAATGGAGAGAGGTTTAGTGGATCAAGGAGAGGATCCAAGTTCTCTAATATGAAATATGGTAATTGTGAGTAGGTGGAACATCCTACATATAGGTGCCCATAAAAGGTGTTAACTTCAAAAGATAGGAGGAAATGATTGGTGTAGGATGATGCTAAATGTGTGACTTCATGTAAGGTCCCATTAGATTAAAAATTGGGTTAGAATCTAATGGTAGAGAGATACTTACTCAAATAGCCAATAAAGGAGGATTCATCACAGAGAAAGGCACTATTCTAAATATATTGCCAAATTCAAAACAAGTTATCTAAAGTTATTATAGATTTAGGTTCTTGTGACACTTTCATTTCATCGGAAGCACTAAAAAAATTGAAGTTGGAAAGAGTCCCTCATGAATGTCCATATAAGGTGTCCTAGTTTAATAAAGAGTAATATATTATTGTCAATGAGTAAGCTTGGGTTGAATTTAGTATTGGGGGAACAAGGATAAAGTTGTGTTTGACATAATTCTCATGGATTCTTGTTATCTTTTCCTAGGATGGACTTGGAAATTTGATAGGAAGGCCCATTTAGATGGTGAAAGGAATTCATATAGTTTCTAGAAAGGTGGTCTGACTTATAAGATCCAATCCTTGTTAGAGGATGATATTACTAAAAAAGTGGATAAGAGTGTGATGTTAGTAAAGGATAATGAGTTCCTAGACAACATGAAGGAGGAAGACATAGGGTTTTTTTTGGTCTTGAAGCCTAAGGAATAAAAGAAGAAAGGTACCCATGACATTGGTGCCAAGGAAGTCAAGAACTTAATAGAGAAATACAATTACATCATTGTAGGAGATGTACTACACTCTTTTCCTCCCACCAAATATATAAGCTAAAAATTGATCTCATACTGAGAGTAATAATCTTCAACAAGGTTTCATATAAGATAACTCCACAAAAAAGTGAAGAGGTTTCTAAGTGCAAGAGTTTCTTAATATAGGTTTTATTAGAGAGAGTTTGAGACCTTATTGTGCATATTGTTCTAGGCCCTACGAAGATTGGAAATGGAGGCCATGTATGGATTATAATGCCCTTAATAAGATAACTATCAAGTATAGCTTCCCAATCCCTAGTATAGAATATCTAATGGATTTCTTAGGAGGTGCATCATATTTCTCAAAAAATGATCTCAAATTTGGGTATCACCAAATCATTATAAGGGAAGAGGATGACTAAAGCACAACTTTCAAAACCAATGAAGGGTTATATGAGTGGTTACTCATGCCATTTTGTCTGTTCAATTTATGAGATTAATGAATGAGGTTTTATTGTATTTCATACAAAACTATGTAATGGTTTACCTAGATGATATTTTGGTCTACAAGAGGTCAAGAGAAGAGCATCTTGAACACCTTGAGAAGGTGATGAGGAGAATACAAGAGAATAATTTATTAATGAACCTTGAGAAGAGTGGGTTCCTAAAATAAGAACTAGTTTATTTGGGTTTTCTAATATTTAAAGGGGATTTGAAGATGGATCTAGAAAAATTTGAAGCCATCCTTAACTAAGCATCCCTTAGGATAGTAGAAGAAGTGAGAAGATTTACCATGCATGTAAAATTCTATAGGAAGTTTATAAAGAACTTTAGTGAAGTATGTGCTCCCATTGTAGACATCATAAAAGAGGGTGGAATATGAAGTGTGTTTGGATTGATAAAGTAGAGAAGAGTTTCCAATATCTGAAGGAGAGAGCAACAAAATATCCTATACTAGATTTACTTGAATTTAATAAGGGGTTCACCATAAAATGTGATGCTAGTAGAGTTGTCATTGGGGAAGTGTTAAGGTAAGAAGGTAGTCCAATGGATTTCTTTAGTGAAAAGTTCAATGATAGTAAAAGAAAATATTTTTCCTATGACTTAGGACTTTATGCCATGGTGCAAGCTCTGAAAAAATGGAGACATTATTTATTTTTAAATGTGTTTATTATTTTTACTAACTGTGTCATGTCCCCTTTTCAAATAATAAAAAAATAATAATCTTTGCTAAGACAGGCAGGCCCAAGAAAGTGAAGTTTCGGAAAAAGGGGGGTTAATCTTTGGAAATTGTTGGACTAATAAATGAAATTATTATTAAAATATGTTTCATTAACCTCTCTTGGACGTGAGTTACAGTTATGGACACTTTTAAGGGGTTTGGAGGCATTTTGGGCAGGGGGGAGAACTTGATTTTTGCTCATTCTTTGTTATTCTTCAAAGGCTACCAAACCTGTGGAGAAGGAGACCCAAGAATGGGAGTTTGTAGGTTTCTAGGGAGACCCAAGAATGGGAGTTTTCAAGTTTCCAAGAAGGCTAAGGATGGGAGTTTGAAGCCATTCCATGTGCATGCTCATACAAAGTTTGCCTTTGTGCTGAACAGTGTAGATTTGTGGGTTTTTGGGTGTGTTTTTTGCATGAGTTTGGTGTTTTCAGTTGAGCATTTCATATCAGTTTTGGTTGCTGCTGTATTTAAGACTTTAAGCTATTAAAATAGAGCTGAATATATGTATTGGGACATAATTAAACTTTTGATATAGTTTATTAGTGTTGTGTGGTGTTTTCGAGCATTTTTGTGTTAATTTCGGGAGCCCGATGAGCATAGTTTTTGTCCTACATTTGAGAAATGTTGTGTAAAGGTTATATGGATCTGGAAATGTAATTTTTTAGGCTATTATGCTGCTGAAATTTCTGTAAAAATTTCCACTTTCAGATTTATTAATAATTGGTGAAGCTATGAAGCTTTTGGCACAATTTCTGGCATACCCGATTTGTGGTTTCTCGAGAAATTTGGAGGATCTTTGTGATATTAGTTGTTTGATCTTAAAGATCTGATTAAAGGTTGGAAATATCATGTAAAATTAGAAAAGGGACATTTCAGTGGTATCAGAGCCATGATCTTGCCAGCCTGAGGGTTTGTAGAAGTTTGCAGGTCAGTTTTGACAACTACCCCGATCTTGCATTTCAGTTTTGAGAACTACCCAAATCTTGCATGTCATAATTTATGATTGCATGTTGCTTCTAATCAGCTGCATGTCAAAATTTATGGTTGCATTCTACTTCTAATCATTTTCATGTTAGTTCTTGGTGAATTTGGTGGTTGTAGAAGTTTGTATTTCAGTTTTGACAAGTACCCAGATCTTGCATGTCAGTTTTGACAACTACCCAGATCTTGCATGTCATAATTTGGTGGTTGCGTGTTGCTTCTAATTAGTTGCATGTCCAAATCTATGGTTTCATGCTACTTCTAATCATTTGCATGTTAGTTCTTGGTGAATTTGGTGGTTGTAGAAGTTTGCATGTCAGTTTTGACAACTACCCAGATCTTGCATGTCAGTTTTGACAACTACCCAGATCTTGCATGTCATAATTCGGTGGTTGCATGTTGCTTCTAATCAGTTGCATGTCCAAATCTATGGTTGCATGCTACTTCTAATCATTTGCATGTTAGTTCTTGGTGTTTGAAGAAGTTATATCCTATTGGGGTTACAGTCTACTTTATCCAGAATGGACAGGTATAGTACAGAGTCTCAGAGGGAACGATCTTGGACAATTGATAGCTAGAGTCAAAATAGTAGAAAGGATGGTTATTTAGACATTCGAGATAAACTTATGAAAATAAGCCATGACATGTCTAAACAGTTGGTTGAGCACCACCGTATAATGAATGACATGTTATCTGACCCAGCTAAGGTGGATAAGTTGACTAGATTTCTATTTGGCAGATTTTCTCACAGGACAGATGACACAATTCCCAAGAACTTGCATGAGGAGTTTGAGAAACTAGCTGATAGCCAGGTAGAGGTCTCAGATTCTACTCTGCCACAGGAGGTGGTGGGAAAGGATATTACACAGATTGATAGTAACGATCAACTTGATACTCAAATTGAGACAATTGTTTACAGGTTGTCAAAGGGTGATGCCACAGGTATTCAGGATGGTATAGTTACAACAGGCAGTGACTACAGTGTAGTGGGTTCAGATGATGATTATGAGGATGTTTTTGTGCAGGATGGTGAGATACCTGGTAGAGATTAGCAAACATTGAGCATTCATGACTTTGTTGAGAAAGAGTACCAGGCACAGTTAGATGCTTCATCACATGAGGTTGAGGCAGGTAGTACTTCATATGATTTATCCCGCCAGCTGAAGGTGAGTGAAGATAGTATTTTGACTTCATTATCTCATCATGATAGGTATGTGGAGTTAGTTGGTATTGGTCATATTACTCAAGTGAGGATTTTTCTTGAGTTACCAACTGATTCTAGTTTACAGATATGGACTCAAGATTGTTATATTGGCATTTGGGATTTAGTTGACAGGAGATCTTTAACACTTTTTGGTAGCAGTGTTTGTTTGGGTGCTATCATGGATTTGATTAGCAGATTGCACGGTGTTGTCTTTTCTTGTACTAGCAGCTTTTCCAATGTTGGTATTAGTTTTTATACACCGATGTTGGGCTTTGTTCATATATCCAGTAGACCATACTTGCTAGAATGTTTTGATGATATTTCATATTTGGCAGTGTGTATAGATGAGTCCCAGGATCATATTGGCATTGATGACATCCAGGAGGATGCAGTGGGAAATTTTGAAGACTTAGTTTCCTTGGGTATAGAGGAGTTGGACATCAATGCTAATGTTTTTGATACTCCGTATGTTGATATGAGTTTTAGATTTGATTCACAGGATATGGATGGTAATACTCTAGAGACTAGTAACTTTGAGGATACTCCTTTAGACAGTGCATCAGAGGAGGTTTTTAGGAGACAGTCAAGCCAGTTCCATCATGTGTCTAATCAATTGAGAGTTAGTAACCAAGACATTGCTATCACTTGCCAGCATTTCGATGCTACTCATCAGTTGTTAGCAGTTTATGGATGGGGTTCTACTACTAGTGATGAGCAGGGAGGCAATTATCTTTCCTTGACAGAGTTCCACTCTTTATGGGAGGCTATCCAGATTTTGAGACAGGATTATATGCAGTTGGTAGCCGACAGAGATTATCTTATGAAGTGGGGCAGTACAGCATATGATGCATTGTTGGCCAAGGAAGATGAGGTGAGTGAGCTTACTGAGCAGCTTGTGGTGACTTCTGAGATTCTTGAGAGTACACAGTTGGCTTTCAAGGAGTCACAGTTTCATTTGGCTAAGGTGACCATGGAGTTAGAGCGACTACAGTCTTCACCTGATTCTATACAGTCACAAGCAGTGGTGTTTGGTGATCCAAGGATGTCCATGGCCGAGATTGTCAAAGACAGTGGAGATGGGGATGCATCCATTCTTGATACTAACATTGGAATATCAGGTTCATTCCCACTAGAGTTAGGTTCAGTTGAGTTGGGTGTTGTAGCAGATTGTTGTATGCCTGACATGGTGGTGGCCTCTAGTATTGATGGCACAGAGACTAGAGATGTATCAAAAAGCATGTGTGATGTTGGTGAGTCGACAGTTGGCATGGTTCCTACTAGTAATACTACTCCCTTGGTGATATCTTCAGAGATAGTAGTCAATTCCAACATGGTTAATGATCAATTGTAGTTAGTTTCATTTGGATTATAGTATGAGCCACTGACTGAGATTGGCGCATTCTATCGACATTACACTGTGAGGTACGCTCATCAATTTACCTTTGATGACCATGTTAATGAGATTTTGATACAGAGATGTACTTTGGTTCCTAGTGCTTATCATCAGTTATGGAATAGTTTGATGCCTCGAGATGAGAGTTGTGATGGGCATGACATGGTGATAGGTCTTGCAGTTGATAGCTTGATAATACATGACTTAGAGCAGGAGTTTTGGAGTGATGCTTCAGCAGGGTATGTACATCAGTTAGCAATTGATCCTTGTGTTGAGGAGTTGATGGTAGGAAAATTTGGTTTGGGTTCCATTTCTTGTTGTTCATCTTGTGATGGCTTTTCACCATCAGGGGTGCATGGGAGTTATGGTTATGAGACAATGGCCGATGATCTACAGAGTTGTGTTGATTGCAGGAGTTGTACACTGTGTGGATTCTTCATACTTGGTACAGTTTCATTCAAGAGCATTCACCATTGTTGCAGAGTTGGATTGTGCATTCTGTATAGGCCAGTGGGATGCGTTGATGGTATTTATTGTGTTGGCAGTTTGATTTGTCCACTTTACTTGGGTTCTGATGTTCTAAGAGTTTGTGTCTCATGGGTTTTTGACTATGGTGGTGGTGATTTTGGAGTTTGGTTGAGCTATAATTTTCAGTTTGATTATGGATTCCTCTTGGTCATATTGCAGAGGATATTCCAGGAGCCTGTGTTAATTGGTAGTATTATAGTTCATGACTACATTTGGGATCCAGGTGGATTGATTGGTTTATTTTTCAGCCATTGCTTGAGGACAAGCAATATTTGGGGAGGGGAGGACTTGTCATGTCCCCTTTTCAAATAAAAAAATAATAATAATCTTTGCTAAGACAGGCAGGCCCAAGAAAGTGAAGTTTCGGAAAAAGGGGGGTTAATCTTTGGAAACTGTTGGACTAATAAATGAAATTATTATTAAAATATGTTTCATCAACCTCTCTTGGATGTGAGTTATAGTTATGGCCTCTTTTAAGGGGTTTGGAGGCATTTTGGGCAGGGGGGAGAACTTGATTTTTGCTCATTCTTTGTTATTCTTCAAAGGCTGCCAAACCTGTGGAGAAGGAGACCCAAGAATGGGAGTTTTCAGGTTTCTTGGAAGGCTAAGGATGGGAGTTTGAAGTCATTCCATGTGCATGCTCATATAGAGTTTGCCTTTGTGCTGAACAGTGTAGATTTGTGGGTTTTTGGGTGTGTTTTTTGCATGAGTTTGGTGTTTTTAGTTGAGCATTTCATATCAGTTTTGGTTGCTGCTGTATTTCAGACTTTAACCTATTAAAATGGAGCTGAATATATGTATTGGGACATGATTAAACTTCTGAGATATTTTATTAGTGTTGTGCGGTGTTTTCGGGCATTTTTGTGTTAATTTCGGGAGCCCGATGAGCATAGTTTTTGTCCTACATTTGAGAACTGTTGTGTAAAGGTTATATGGATCTGGAAATGTCATTTTGTAGGATGTTATGCTGCTGAAATTTCTATAAAAATGTCCACTTTCAGATTTATTAATAATTGGTGAAGCTATGAAGCTTTTGGCACAATTTCTGGCATACCCGATTTGTGGTTTCTTGAGAAATTTGGAGGATCTTTGTGATATTAGTTGTTTGATCTTAAAGATCTAATTAAAGGTTGGAAATATCATGTAAAATCAGAAAAGGGACATTTCACTGTGAGACCCCACCCGAACTATCATAGTATATGAGATAATTGCATTATGATAATCCAATTCTATGTTTTGATATACTATTGAGACAATAGGGTTATGTCATTTTAATGTTACATTTTGATGATCCACATTTACTTCTGCATATTATGACCTAATTGATGTATCTAATGATTCCATTTCATGTTCTAAATTATTGAGATTGCTTTAACAGAAATTGAATGGTAGAAATGCTCGTAATATAAGAATGTAATGTTTAAGTGGAAATTAGAGTTAAAAGATAAATTTGGTCATGCATTGAGACCTAACCCGCATACCTAGGGATTCAATAGTTGTGGAATCAACATCTTGTCTCAATGAGAAAAATAGATTATGAAGTTATTCAGAATATTGAATTGACCATGTTACGTTGATAAGTCAAGTTTGATGTTATAGCATTTTGAGCATTTTACATGGAAATTAGTTTTTTTTTAAAGTAATTTAATTAAAAAGAATAAAGTAGGGAACTCAAATGTCGAATGTGATATGTAAGTTTTGGTATTTTAATATTTTGAATGCTTTATTTGAAATGATTAAGAAAGGAAAAGTTAATTTGAGATGATGAAATATGTGCAAGTCTAATGTTGAATGAGATAATGATTATTTCACTTATGTACTTATTGTTTACATGATTTTCTTGGACTACTAATGCTTGAGTTTAGTGTGTAGAAATTTGACCATGGGTTTAATGGGGAATTAAGGCTCAAACTACTACAAACATGACATAGCTAAGGTTGAATAAGTGGAAAAGATTCAAACCTCATTGTAAACTGTTTTATTTCGTATATGGGAATTGTATGTGTGTGTAGTAGCCTAGTTCATGTATTATTGTAAAACAAGTCATTTTTAATGTAATGTGATATTTCGTGTGTGTCACTTGACACTTGTGTTGTCCATGTGGAGATGCCATGTCATTCAGGGTTTGTCAAGAAGTAACCTAACCTAAACCTAAGCCGATGAAGAACCCAAGTTAACCTCACATAGAAAAATGTCATGAAAAGTCTCAATCAAAGGAAAATCGAATTTGGACTTGGCTAGGGTTTTTAGGGGTCATTAGGTGGTCCCAAAGTGTCTTTTATGTGAGAATAAGTTATCCATATGATAGTACAAGAAGTTAGAGGCCTAATTTTTATCATGTGAGTGCCTAGACAACCTAGAGGGCCCCTTTACCCATGCATTCTTCCATCAATTCGAATTTGGAGTTGTCATATCTATGTTCCCACTAAGTCAAAAATAGAAAAGTTAGAGGAGAAAAGTTTGTAAGAAGTAGTGGCTTAGTGTTTTTGCTAAAATAAGTTAGTGGGAAGGCTTTATTAGAGAGTCTTGGCCAAACTAGCGGGGTGTCTACCCACTCTCTAATTTTAGAGACAATTAAGTTTTGGAGGTAGATGAAGGGAGCTCTACCACAACTATCCTTATCCTAGCTTGGACCAAGGTTAGTGTTCCAAACCATGCTTCATTCTCATTCTTGAGTATTGCAAAGTAGATTTGCAAGTATGAGGAATGTGTCAATGGAATATGCATTATAGTGGGAGTCTTGCATCTTGGATGGCTATTGTGTTGTTGTGAGAATATGTAGTGTTCTTGTTGCATTATGATCTTTGTCATTGTGTTGTGGAGAAGTGAATGTGTCTTGTGCTCATGAAGATCTTTTCTTGGTTTTATTTTGTTGTTCTTCATTTGTTTTGTTGTTTTTTCTTGTTTGAATGAGAGTGTTGATTGTGATTATGGGTGTGAAGGCTTCACTCACCCTTGGGGGGGTAGAGAAGCCTTGGGTGAAGGGCATAAATTGGGCTTGACATTGCAGGTGAGAAAGAAAATTGTATTTTTACCTCATGATGAGGTTTTTATTATCATGGAGCATGGGCTCCATCATGGCCATGAATCTTGTTGTTTGGGAGGTACAAGGAGGTTTAGTGGATGAGGAGAAGATGGTTGTTTTGAAGGCCTTGAGAGGCAATGCATTGGCAATATGATATTATGATGTTAGAATTTCTCCTCCTTGAAGAGCCCACCTTCACCCAACATTTTATGATTCCAATGATGAATCATTGTGCAAGCCATGGACGGGTGTTGATTGTGTTTTGTGTTGTGTCTTCATGCAAAATTTTGTGATGTATGTGTGAAACCCAATTTGAGCCTTGTTCCCCTAGCGCGGGGGTGGTCTCTTTGGAGGCCTATGATTGGGTGGAAAGCACCCATGGCCATTGTTGTTTCTTTTTTTGTGTTGCATATGCAGATTTTGTGCTCAAGGGAGCAATGGAAACAAGCTTGGTATGATCATCTTATGGACATTTCATGAAGATAAAACTTGTCATTTTTCTTGTAACTGTAATGGAGAACCCTCCATATTATTCATATGGTTGCAATAAATGATTGCATAGTAGAGAAGAAGGGATATGTCATTTTTCTCGAAGGAGATATTGTCTTTCATGGCATCAAATATTGTATTTGTAAAAGTATAGTTTTCTATTCTTTTGTTTTGTATTGGACTATAAAAAAACAAATCTCCATTTTGTATATACTACTGTGGGGTATGAGTTCATGGGAGAAAAGAAAGTAATTTGAAGGTTCTCATAACTATTTGCATTATAAGACTCTATCTTTATGTTCTTAGTTTCAATACTTGATTATCTTCTCAGTCATATATGAGAGAGTTTCATGTTTAGAAATAGTCATAATTATGTTTTGAATAATAGTTGTAAGATGCATTCACTCATGGTTGCTCATGTAAAAAGATAGTAGATTGAATTCTTGTACTTGGCACCCACTCCAAAGTCTTCATTCGAGCAATGTGGGGAGATGAGATGTTGTAAAGAAATCCTCTCCCTAGGTGCTAGACAGATGTAAGTTCAATTTTTGCTAAGGGGAGGGTTTAGTAATTAGCCATTTATATAGGGATCAATGTTATTAAAATATGTGTTATTAAAATACATAGGTTGGGATGAAACGTCAGTAGCTAGGTGGGAAGTTACAGATGTTGTAGTTAATATTTATTTTAAGTTTTAATAAATGTGCCATTTTGTGGGATAATATCTTGGATTCATAGGGGTATTGGGTAGAATATAATTACAAGAGTTAGTGTGGAGATAATATCAATCATGGTCTAATATTATTAAACATATACACTTGTATCATGGTTATCTATATTTGGTGCATTGTTTTATGTCAATAAAATAATAAAATAATGATATATTGTAATTATAATATTATGCTTATGTGTAAGGATAATGTATTAACAAAGGAATATAAGTTGGATGAAAATGTAAAGTAGCTAATAATAATTTAACTACTTAATTATCTTCTTCTAGGAGAAAATAAAATAAAATGATCGCTATTAGTAAAATAGAGTGCCTAATATGTATTCCATACGACATCAAATAAATGGGGAAGCACATACATGGATTTGCATGGCTTCCTCTGTGCCTCCAACAATATATAAAAGTATAAAAAGTTTTACAAATATATGTACACACAAAATTGTGTATAGAACTTATGCACACCTCCAATAACCATTTAAAACCCCTCCTACAAACATGTATTCAATAAGCAACAAAAAAAAAATACAGGAATCATGATGCCATCAGTAAAGCAAAAGAGAGTGTATGCATGGACAAGCATGTCTCTCTCTCATTTAGACTTTTAACACCATTAATCCTCCATTAAAGCACACTTTCAACCTGCATCAAAACAAGAAGGGCATGCTAAAATAGATGAGAAACAAAAGGAAACCATAATGGGTTAAGACCCTATTCGAAAAAATAAAAATAAAACAAAGGTTGCCTCCTCCATTTTCTTTAGCATTTTGCAACACAAGGCAAATCCAAATAAGCAAGAACAAACAAGAAATAAATCAAGCTAGTTATTAAGAACATAAAACAAAATGAAAAGACAGAAAAAAAAAAAAAAAAAAAAAAAAAAAAAGCTTTCTAAAAGAAATTGAAAACTCTAACTAGGTTGTAGGCTTTCTAAATTTTAATGAAAATTATGGAAATAAGATTGTCCCCACACTTTTGTGTTTTCTTGAGAATTATTGAGATTACTTTTAGAATGTTTCTATAAAGTTTCATTTCAAAAAAATCACTTAAAATATAGAAACTTTTGAAATATAGGGGTGGCATTGAAGGAAATATAAGATTTTAAAATATGGGTTAAAAAGTTACATTAGATTAGCAAGTAATATTAAGTGGGTTGATTATCTATAAGTTATAAATTTTAAAAGGTAATCTTAATTATTCTAAGGTAATGATGTTATTATTAACTAGAAGATTAAATATTGAAGTTAGAATTTGAGAGAGGTGTGTTGATTAATAATCATTATACAATAACCGTTGTAATGCTTTGATAAAACAAGTAACATTAATCTAATTTTAAAAATAATAATAATAACATTAATAATAAAATTATTATGTCATAATGTCATAAATTCAAAGTTTTAACTTAAAGGTTTTAAACTATCAAATTATGTGAGATAATATTAAAATTTGTTCCTTTTAAAGAGGATTTTAATCCTAACTAGATTGTGAATTTTATATATTTTTTAGAATTATGAATGATGACTTAAGTTTTGTTTTTTTTTTTGTAATTATATCAACAAAGTGTCTAAGTCGAATATGTGGGTACATGTTAAATGATGGATCTAAGGTTAAGCTAAAATTCTTTAAAATAGGTTAAAATGATTTGCTCACCATTCATTAGAACGTTCATAACAAGTATAGATTTATATATTTTACCATTAAGTTCACCTGAAAAAGAAAAAAAATTGTTGGTTGAGTTTTATCTTGTAAATTTTTGGGCATGACACTGACAACCATGCTTTGAGTTTTTTGGATAGGTGGGAAAAGATAAATCATAGACACATGAAGTGGGTGGAAATAATTTAGTCCTTCAACTTCATTATAAAACATAAGAAAGGGTACACTAACAATGTGGAAAATGCCATAAGTAGTCCAAGAGGTTTACTTGCAAAGTATGGGCATGGAAGCCTTGAAAAATATGTACACTAGTCATGAAGATTTCAAGGAAGCATATAAAATATGCATTAAGTTTGCAAATAATTTCCATATAGAATACTCAAATTTTGTATTGGAGGAGGGCTTAATATTCAAAGGGAACCAACCTTGTGTACCTAAATGTTCCATAAGAGAGAACATAGTCAAGGAGAAATATTGTGTTGATCTTAATTCAGTTTTGACAAGCAAGTGTCTACACACTTTAGTCATTTACTTAGTTCATGTCTAATAAGTAGTACATGCCAATCACAACATGTATATAATAGAGCATGTATAGTCCATAATGAGTACCAAGAAACTCATGTGTTGAGTCACTCAAGTGCCAAATAGACAGTTTATGTTGAGTAATTCAGCAGTCGAGTGAGCAGTGCATGCTGAGTAATACAAATTCTGAGTTAGAATATAGAGAATAGTATATGCTAAGCATCAATGATTTCATATGCCAAGTAAGAGAGTTTTTTAATAATTGTTTGTAATGGTACAAAAAACTATGTAAATAGTTTTTGAGTCAACTTAAAGATTGAATTATGGTATTTGGAGATAAGGACAAATCCTAATTTGGATTCCCAATCCATTACATGTAGCCAATTAGAAAATGGGAAGGTTTAAGTGGAAAAATAGATGAATCATAGTCGTTGATTCATACCTAACCCTAAGTCACGTAAGTATTCTTAAGGAGGAAAAACCCCAAACTATCAATGATGTGAAGAAGATGTATGAAGGAGAGAAGAACAAAGTTCTCATGTGCAAATAGAGAATTAATGGTGGCTAAGGAGTTGTGATCTAAGAATATATTGCAGAATCAGTTAGAGGAGAATAGAGGAAAGGAAAGTATACAAAAAAGAGACATTTGATGAAGAAGGATCAAGAATACATCAACTTAGAGGTGATTTTTCATCGAGCAATCAAGTGCTAACTATAAGATTATTGAGTCATTCTAGCAGGTGAATCAATTATATCTCTTAAACAGAGTAGTCCTAATAGGCTATATTGAAATCATTTGGCAAGGTACTTACTTAATTTTTAGTTGAGGTCCATTAAGAAGGCACACTTCTAATAGGGTGATGAAATCCTTTAATAGGGTAGACCTTTCATAGGGTAGATCATGTCTCATGATCAAACATTGTAACCTTTATTGGATAGACTTTATTACTACATTAGTGAAGATTTGTGGGTGTCATCCCCACCCTAGTTTTACCTTCTCATTAGAGGGTTTCTAGGTAATCATATTTAGTGTCAAACATGTGTGAATGTTTACTTGTTGTCATGTTTCATATGTAGATGTTTTACATGGTATTTCAGTTTACTTAGAGAATGTATGAGATGAATGTGTGGTGAAAGTGTTTATGGGTAGAAGTTTAAACTACTTATTCACCCCTCACCTCTTGATAGGCCAACACTGGGGCAAATAAATAAAAAAATTAACAATTTGATGATGAAGTTCAGCTGGTCTATACATGTCAATCTAAGAGCATAACCTTGCAAAAGGTGTCTGAGCAGTATGCCATCAAGGGATGATAGTTGTGAGATGAGGGATTATGAATGTAGCTAGAACACATGAAGCAAATCTATGAAAGACTAAATAAATCCTAGTGATAGGAATTATCACTTCCTAGTGATAGGAACATCAGAAGCATAAATAAACATTAACAACTATGAGGATAATGAATGTAACAAATCACAAAATCAACTAGTTTAGAGGAAAAAATACCAACACCAAGCATATAACTAATCTAATATAATAATTTACTAATATGAATCTGATATTTCTATATTAATTTATCTCTTTTTTCTCTTTTTTTTCTCTTTTTTCTTTTTTCATTTTTTCACATTTTGATAACGACAAGTGACCATTGGCAAACCAATTTTCAATTACTCACTACTTAATGGCACTATAAAAATAGTTTTCACCACTAAGGATTTATTTTTCAATTAACATTGACCAAAAATCAGTTTTCAGATATTAACTGGCCAACAACGCCTGAAGGTTTTCATTGTTTGATCTTTTCTTTCTTTTTTTTCATTTCTTTTTATTTTTTAATTTTTTTTCAAATTTTCAATAATTGCATAGAATGACCAAAGAAATGAAATCCTAACATGGATGATGAAAATGATACCATCCAAAGTTGATTTTTGTCCATGACCTCATAGAAGGCACTGTTGAAGCTTGATTACATAAGGAACTTGAAATGATCACCAAGAATAAAACTGAAACCACAAACCACTGCACTAGAAACATTTTTTTGATCTATGTATCTCTCACCACTGAATCTAAAAATTGGATGGAGAGATTTAGAACATACTGGGACACTTAGATAATATTATTACTCACAAGGATGATGATTCTCATATTTCTCTATCCTAACAGAATAAGATGACATCTCCTGAAGATATGAAACCCTATTCTTGTCATGCTTGTGAAATATCCATTTTAGGAAAATGGAAAGTTGTAACATAGCTTCATTACTAAATACATGAGTATGGAGTGAAAACCAATAGCAGTCACCAATGTGTCCATAAAATTTTAGAGAGAAGGATACACATCTTGAGGAAGCAGTGTGGTAGCTGGCAATGTATTCATAGTATCATTAGATTGGTTATTGAATAATCATGAATCTCATAGACCATGCTGCATATTTTCCTCCATGTGATTAATCACCATGGGAAAAAAATCACATCTCAAGGTCGTCAACGCCTGATGCCAAAATCTACATGTGATCTTGAATAGTGAGAAATAAGAGAGCCCACACAATATGAACAAAGCCAACACAATGTCTTATGCAATGCTTGTGTAGAGAAGCATCATTAACTGGTATTGGTTCTAAGATTATCACACCACAACAAGAGACTTGTAACCATATTCTCAAAACCAAGCATATCAAGTATAGTAAAGAAATATCATCCATTCAATAACTCTATCGTTAAGTAGGTTATTTAGTTTTACAAATGATAGATAGAGTCATTGTTATGAATAGATACCTAATATATAAATACACTCTTGTGTTTATATAATAGCAATGCTAATTAACACTGGAACACATACCTTGAATTGTAGAGACATCACACATTGAGGTTTGCTAAAAGGACCAACAAAATAATCAATGATGCTTGATTTGAAATTATCCAAGAACCACAAGATTTGAGGGATTCCCCCTGACTTAACTTCATGCTACAAGGTCATAAAATCATTACGATAACCAAAGAAATTAGGTAACCTAAAGAGAATAACACATCTTTAGAATTTTGTGAGGCTTATTGAATGATAGATAAATCAAATATTTCAATAACTTGATGGATGGATTCCCAAATAAACTATAGGTTATAAAAGTAAAGGGAGGTCACCTCATCCAAGGAATCAAGAAATTATCATGTATAATCAATGAGTGATCATTATAAGATACAAGAACCAAGAATAAAGAAAATATGGATATTAATACTTTGATTCTTGTTAAATAAATGAATCATCCATAGTTTATTTGGTCTTCTTAGGACAATGGGAAGAATCAACAATGAGGAATAACAATCATCCAGGTTTTAACATTTTGGCCATTGATGCATAGAATCCATTATGATAATGCTTAATCAATTACTAGTCCTAGATCAACAAGTATATGAGGAATGCATAGTTTGATCATAGGCCTCCAAATATCAATGTGTAAGTACAAAAGTAATAGAATATAGATCTTGGAGGATTTGGCAACACATTTGTGGACCATGGAATACATATGGTTTAATATTACTTAGTGCATGATTGATATTAACATACCTACTCATGAGTCCATTGATTAAAATTGATACAATTTGAAGAATGGGCTCATTTGTAGGTATTTGGAATTCACTAAGTAAAAAAGAAGAACAAAGTTGATTATATTTCAATAAATAATAATATTATTCTTCTAATTTATTTAAACCAAAATCCCATTCCTTAAGTGCATTGATATATTCCAATGTTGATTTATCAATTTCACGCACATCATTATATGGTAAAGGGATCCATGAAATTTTATTAACCACCTTATTATGAAGTCTTGTATGAGGCAATATAGTTGCATTTGGTGGATATGGTGGAGTGGGTAGAATATGATGTGAATGAGATAATGAATATGGTAATAGGTGTGAAAGAGATAATGTAGATGGGATTAAGTAGGTGTTAGTGAACAGATTGTCCCTTGAGAAAATACATGTAAATCTAACTTTGAATGCCCAAGTGAGAGGACAAACTAACACCAACAGTTGGATAGGTTATTATGGATTGATAACCTTCCTCTAAATTTTATCGGGTACAGCTCCCCGTATGAAATATTCAATGAATCAAATGTGAATGCTTTTACCAGAAAGCATAAAAGGATATCAAACATCTACCCGTAAATACAGCGTAGATGCGTAAACTTATATTACTATATAGAAAGAAAGAAAAGAACAAAAAGTGACACAAAGTTCATTTGCTAAACACTGCATTGTGTAATGAAATGAAATATATCTTCCATTCTCTTGAGAGAAATAAAACTTAGAGCCTTTAAAGATGTTTGAACTGATGATGTAACAAGAAAACAACGGTATTGAAATGTAATTCAGAGAAAACTAAGGATGATGTAAAGTTCATGATCAGTGGAAGGAAAATACACCATAATCAAAATTCTGATATAATTAACCTTCAATCTCCCTTCCCTGATTATAAAAGATCATGAAATATCTTCTACACATTACAATCAAAACACTATTTCAAGAAAGACAGAAACTCCTTTCACAATATTACATCAACTATCAAAATCCTATTTCTAACTCAAGCACACAATTTTGAAAAAGAAAAGAAGGAAAAAGCCCATGCTCTACCTCTCACAGCCTCTCAAGAAAAATAGAACAATTTGGCAAGATCTCCTCTCTACCTGAAGCTCAAAGTCTGTAGTCCAGAAGAAGCTAGAATGGAACAGGAAAAAGAGTGGGAGCTCCTGTAGCACAAACTCTCAGAGAAATCTAGTCTTCCCTCCTATCACTATATTCACAACCTCTATTCTGTTGTAGCCCAAAGTCTCCCAGCCAAAACTCTGAAAACTAGAACCCCTGATCTCTCTACCACTGGCTTATTTAAACTTTCTCCTTCCAGTGACTTTTTAGTTTCATAACTAATTCTTGCAACTATCCCCTCTTCAGTTGCTTCTATCCCCATCTTTTCAGTCCTTACATTCCTTTAAAATTTTCCCTCTCTTTACCTTGTATCTTATTTTAATTAAGGATTACAAAAGATATACACTGCTCCTTGGCAAGTGACATATGGCTGATGACTTATCAAATCTTTTCTTTAAGATTATCAATTCTATGAGTTAACAATCACTTCCTAAGGTAAAGTGACTTTTGGTTTATTTAAATTGATAATCTGCCCACTGTCTGTTGCCACGTGTTTTGTATTTTGCATTAATTTGGAAGCTCAAATTGACATAGCCATCATGATCTTGGGTATCAAATACTATGGATGTGTTTGACCATTTGTATTTGAGAAAGACGCAACCTCCTCTTATAGAAGATTCAAACTATCTGCACCAGCTATTATAATGATTGTGTTTGGGCTCGAGGAGGAATATTGTATGCTTTTTATTGACCATTGTGTCAAATAGTTTGCCTACATCCTTTGAGCATTTGATCAAAATGATTGCAAGGGATTTCAAACATCATTAGTTCACCCTTCTTATTTTTTTCCACTTCTCAATTAGTTTTTCACTTCATGATGTACTTAGGCGCCACAAGCTCTGAAAAGAAGCCACCTTGTCCATTCCATCTTCATGCAGGCTTGAAGTCTTTATGTGTTTGGTTTGCAGGTTCCGCTATCTCTATTGGTTGTTTGAGTAAATAACTGTAGATAAAAACTCTTTTTCACCACCTTTCATGACAATTTCCTCCCAATATGTGTCGATATCTTGATATATTTTGATAAAGAGCTTCTATTGTAATAGAAAGGTCGTGACTTCATGAACACCAGAAAGCAATAGAGAGCCTCCAGGTCATGAACCTGACATCACCATCAACTTCTAAAATGTTTATATTTTCCATCATAACAATTGTACTTCTCAGCTCACCATCAGGCTTTTGAATCTCCTTTGTCAAAATATTATATGTATCATTCATGATATAAAAGCCATAATCAATGGCCATCCATCCCTTTCGAAAAAGGAGAGGTTTGAGCTCAAAAATTGATTTATCAATGCCCAAACTGATGTTTATTTATAATCTACATTAACATTCCCCAATGATGAGTTTATACTATGGAGGAACCCGCAGCTTCTAATACCTCTGTCACTCCTTATATTTGAATGTGTAGTCAGAGACCATGCTCACATTTGAAACTCATTTCATGTCTCCTACATGACCAAATAGCCTTGCATCAAACCATTGACATTTGATTCACAAACTATCAAGGCACCCTATCAAATGGTTCGTATGTTTCCATTGCATTTACCACTGAAAAGTTGTTTAGATCAATTTCTCCAATCTAAAACCTTTGCATTCAGTGTTGAGACACATGATTTATATATAAAGAACAATCTTTATAATAAATATCACCTTGAATCATTAAATAATTAAAAGTTGACTCATTATCTTTCCCAATGCATTATGGATGATTGACTCTTCTTATCAATTCAAGTCATTATGATTGTCTTCTTATTTTATATTAGCACTCTCCATGCCTCTGAATTGAAAATATTGAATTATGAGTCCATATACCTACGAGCTGGAAGGAAAGAATGTTGATTTGTTTCATGTTAAACCACTACTTTCAATGAACTTCTTCATGAAGAGATCCAAATTGCTTCGGATATAATCACAGTGCCCCATTGAACATGTTCTTCCACAGGTGAGTGATCTTGCAGGAATTTAACCTAATCTCTATATTTTATTATTAGGTGCTCGAAATTCATCTATCCTTCATGATTTTAATTGAATCCCAAAATAAAACCCGATTGCCTTTGATCCTCTTCTTTTTGATGGATGGTTCTTCTTTAATTAAATACCACCATATTTATAATCTGACAATAGTAACACCAAACACCTGAACTGAGTTCTGAACCTTTGTAAACTAACCAATATGCATTTTGAAATACCTTGAACCACTGAAAAGAACCTTGAAGGTTTTCTATGATGGTATTTCACTTTTGGGCTGAGGGGCATCTCCAAACTATGACCTCTGAATGTTATGTCCCTGCATCTTGAATCATGGATTGGGGCTGAGCTTTGAACTTTTCTGAATTAATGAATCTACATTTTGAACCCAGGGTCTGAACTTAGCTTGCATTGAACCTGTAACCCAAGTCAACTAAACAATGGAACCACTTTGAACTACTTTGAACTACTTCAAACTTCAGTTCGAAGTGGTTCAAAGAGGTTCAACATCTAAAACTGAAAGCTTTAAAATTGTGACCATATTGAATACTAACAGTAGGATAGGTGAAATGAAGATGGTAAGGATGGGTATAGTGGTTGTTGTGAGTATTCTTGATTCCATTTATTGTGCATATCATGTAAAGATTTATATTTTGAAGAAATGTGTCACCTTTTTAATAAAATAGAGTAATAATATATCTTACCAACATAATGCATACCTTGATCTTCTTGGATTGGTATTTCAAATGGTTCATAAGTCACAAGGAATGCTTGTTCACTTCCTCCCTTATCTTGGTAGGGATCACAAAATCTTTGCACCTCATTCACCACTTGCTCTTGATTATTTAGGCATATGCACTGGTCATCTTTCCTGTAGCAAAGAGAACAACAAGTGGTTAAATTTTCATCATCAAAATCAAATTGCTCTAAGAATTCATCAATGATATTTTCTTGATCAGCAATAAGGATACCATTTGTACATACTTGTGATGATGGAAGATCAATATCTTTTACGATGCACTCATTAGGTAGAGAGGGTATTAAAACATCACCTTTGGTCAGTGTCATTTCCCTACCAAGTTCTTCATTTGTTTTTAAATTTGAAGGCAGGGGCCTAGGGGCAGTAGCCACCAGTGTGGTCAAGGGGTAACACCCCTTGTGGATTCTTGGGGCAACACCCAAGGTGCGCTCCCTATTACAATATAGGGTGGGGTCGAAGGGTAGCACCCCCAACACCAAGCATATTTTGCCTCTTACATTCCCTTAAAATTTTGCAGTTTTGAAACAATATTCAACCAAAATTGATATACTTGAACAACATTAAAAAGGAATTATTTTTAATTAATGAGTCTAATTTCTAATGCCTACTTGAAAACTATAAAGAAATGCATCTATATGATTTAACCAATGTAAATTAAGATTAATTACTTAAGCAAGGCTAGCAGTTGTAAAAGCTTTCATCCTAATGCATTGTTCCTAACTCAAATCAGCAAACTAACATGCCTTTGATATCTTTCCCTGACAATGGCACCAAAATGATAGGTCAACACTAGGGAAAATAATAACAAAAGAATTAACAACTTTATGATGAAGTTTGGCTAGTATATATGTGTCAATCCGAGAGTGTAAGCTTGCAAAAGGTGTCTTAGCAGTATGCCATCAATGGATGATAGTTGTGAGATAAGGGATTATGAATGTAGCTACAACACATGAAGAAAATCTATGAAAGATTAAATAAATCATAGTGACAAGAACTATCCCTTGTTGGTGATAGGAACATTAGAAACAAAAATAAACATTAACAACTATGAAGATAATGAATGTAACAAATCACAAAATTAAATAGTTTAGTAGAAACAATACAAAAACCAGGCATATAACTAATCTAATATAATAGTTTACTAATATAAATCTAATATTGCTATATTAATTTATCTCTTAATATGATAGAAAATTCAGAATATACTAGGTATTATTAATAATATGTATAATCATGTGAATGTGGTAATACATCTTACCCAACTATGATATTAATTAGATTGCAAAGATATTAATATGAGCTAACTATTATTTTAAAATAAAATAGTATTCTACAACAACTCAAGCACACCAAACTTAAGCTATAGAACACACTTAGTAAACAATCCAAAATATTTTTCAATATTAACAACCTCACCAAACATTCCAAGAGCGGGCCCTTTCTCTAGTCTACAGGGTGAGCTAAAGAAGCTTTGATGTTCTATGCTGGATTAATCAGAAAAAATGTTTATTTCATTCACAGACTTTACAGAGGGAGAATAATACATTTAAATCTACATTGGGTTGTTTATATACATGCAAGAGATAACAACTTTACAAATTCAGACCTATTGTTAATAACTCATAATGATTGTTGTTATAAGAATAGGATCAATGAGTTTCTCCTTAATATCCATCTCCCAATAAAAACAAAGATATATAATCTAGAAATGAATGGCTATAGAATGTATATCAAATGGAGGTATTTCATGTCAAGAATAGCTAATGCTTTGCAATAATAATATTGTCTTCAGCTAAAATGATTTGCAACAATATAGATTTGAAACAGTTTGTTACAGATGATTGATTTTGATTGCCACGTCAAACTTGCACTATTACCGACATATGGAATAATATTTGATTAGATTTATTTTATTGATCACTCATATGCTACCCTCCTTGACGTCTTCTAGCTATAGAAAAACTTTTAACACAAATTTGTGGTGGAGAGAACCATGGTTTGTTTCCAATTGATAAATATGGATCACAAGTTTTTTAACATGCATCCACATAAGTGCCCTTGCTATCATCTCCATGTATGAATTCAACTAAACTGGAGGAGTTCTATGTTGAGTTGGTAATAGCAAAAAAAAGAATTAACAAATTTTGAAAATTGAAGTCCAAACCTATAATAGAAAAATCAGCTCTTGAAAATGGCCTCTAACTTTTCCATCATGGATGTTCTGAAGATTTTGCCACATGGGATTGTAATTGGGCATGTTCTGGACGATACCCATGTCTCAGATTTTTTAGATTCATTCTAATCTATTCACATAAGGAAATGCAAAACTAACTATCCTTATTTTTAATTGGTAATTATTCTTGTTAAGTTCTTTCTCAACATACTCCTTGGTCAATACTCTTGGAGGGAATAATGCTTTAAATTGTTGAGGAAATAATGAATGCCAATAAGATATAGCAAGCAATATTTTTCAAAGTGGATGGAACTCTATATTTCTAAAATATCTACAAGAGGATGCATGGCAGGTGATATGAACTTATTAGATAAATACAATTTCATCTATTTATTCACATATTCTATCCAATAACTATACTAAATATTACTCATAAATATTCGATCATATGCAACATAGAAGGAGAAAATGGAATAGAAAATGAAATAGAAGATGGGGATTGAAATGAGTGTGAAAGCTTATATGAAGGTTAAAATATGGTATAATTTGGGACATAAAATGCTCTCATCACCCTCCAACCCACCCCCGCCAACAAAAGTTAACTTTCCTAATTCAAACAATTGGTATCAAAGAAATGGTTCTTTGAAGGAGAAGCTTTATAGCTTTGAGAAAAGATTTAAAAAAATGGAAGTCTACAAGTTGGAAAAGATCATTGAGAATTACAGAATTGAAATACAACTCATTCTACAACAACTAATGTTGGCATTTAGTTATTATTGCCATTAGTGACAACACTTATCTATATTAGTAAAGCTACTGACCTCATCACTTAGTCTACAATGTATACCAAGCATTCAGTGGTAACCTTGTACAACAGTTCACACCGAGCATTCAGAAGTAACCTTGTACAGAAGTCCACACCGAGCATTCATTGGTAACCTTGTATAGTAGTTCACATTGAGCATTCAGTGGTAACCTTATACAACAGTGCCTACTGAGTGATGAAAGCACAGTGCCTACTGAGTGATGAAAGCATAGTTCCTATCGAGTGATGAAAGCATAATGCCTACCAAGTAATGCAAGCACAACATTTACCAAGTAATGAAAGTATAATGTTTACTGAGTAAAAGCAAGGTAAACAAAGGATTCAGTTTTACCGAGTGATACTATATCTACCGAGTCTTCAATGGCTACCAAGTTCAAAACTACGTCAAGTGATTAGTATGGACCAAGCCTTCACTTCTACTGAGTGCATGATGATGCTAAGTAATGTAGTGGATGCCGAGTATCAGAAGGTCACCGAGTTAGTTCAGTGAACTCGAGTTATTTACTATTTGGCTAACTCAGTAATATTTTATTCACTTGTGTTTTAGCTGACCTTGCAATTGTAAATATTGGAATGGTATATATGTAATGTATTATATCATTTACAAAAAAAAGAAGATATGTGATATAGAAAGAGAATGTGAATGGATTAGAGTATCAAATGCGAATCAACAGAAGAAAAAATTTAGCAACAAGGTCAACAAGGAGCAGTAAAGATTTATCAGTCACAAGAGATGATATATACTTCAAGGATCTAATCAGCAAATCAAGTTTTTAAGTAGATCCACTATTTCATTATAATAGGTGAATTAGCTTTGTAAATCCTTTAATAGGGTAGACTTAACAGTCTTTATATAAATCTCCTAACAGAGTGCATACTTAAGTGTATGTTTGTAAATCCTCTAACAAGGTGGACCTAGCAGTCATTTGTGCTCCTAACAGGGCAGATCACCAGAAGTGGTCATTGTAAGCCTTAACAAACCAACTTCATACTGTAGTAATGAAGCTTTGTGGGTATCATCGCCACCCCAATTTTACTTTTTATTTGGAAGGTTTATGGTTCACAAAATTACTGTGTACATGTGTTATGGGTGTTTTATTTCTTATATATGCTGTAGATTAGATAAGTAATTGATGAATGGTTAAAGTGCTAAATTTTTTAAAAGCTTTGAAGTTACTTATTCACCCCCTCCCCACTCAGTAACCTATCATATCTTGAATATTTCCAACAATTGGTATCAGAACTTTTTGGTTCTCAGGACAAAGTTTGACAGCTTGAGCAAAAGATCAAGGACAATGGAGATATTTAAACTTGACAAAGCTATTGAAAATAAAAAGTTAGATCTGGAAATGGTCATGGCTCAACTCAAACAAGTTAAGGAGCATCTTTCTCAATCACTGAAGAGAAGAAATGAACTTGCAAGACAAATAAATGATCATCACTATGTTGAAGAAAAGATTGAAGACCTCTTACCATCAAGCAGTTCAAATGAAGCTAATGAGGCAATCAAGGAACTCTTAGCAAAGAATGGTTCCCTGCATGAAGAAGTAAGAAAACTTAAAAGAGAACAAGAAATCCATTCAATTAGGCTATTTGAAGTCTTGGAACAAAGAAACAAGGAAAATGAAGACCTAGAGGTAAGAAATAGTCAATCCCTTCAGCATCAAGATCTTGTAAATCAACTATCCAATGCAAATAAAGAAATTATGAATCTGAGATCTGAAAATGAAGAACTGAGGAATGAACTAATCACTAAAAGACAAATCAATGAAAGCTTAAAAAGTGACTTGAGATCTGAAAGACAAATAAATGAAAGTTTGGAAAATGACCTAAACACTGAAAAGAAAATCAATGAAAGAATGATGAAATCTCAAGCAGACATGACTCAATTAAATTAGCTAAGTGAGCAAAATCTTCATAGACAAAAAGGAAAAGCTAGACTTGGTTACAAGGAAGAAGGTGAAACTTCCAAACAAGGTGCTCAAAGGAATCAAAGGCCTACGTGTAATCACTGTGGTAAGTTAGGTCACACATCAAAAAAGTGTTGGAGCAATGGGAAAGGTAAATTCAATGGTAAATGCTACAATTGCATTCAGCATGGTCATAAAGCTAATGAATGCAAAGAAAAACCAAAATTTGAAGGCAATTATCACAAGTGCAAGAAGCATGGTCACAAGGCATTCCAATATAGATCCAAATCATTCAATCTAGTTGAACAACTTGTTAAAGCAATCTTTGGATGGGATTACAATAACTGGTGTAGATGTCATTATTGTGGAGAATATGGACACATTGGTGAAGACTACTCAAGACATCACTTGAGGAAAAGAGACACAATAGTAAGATGTTATACATGCACTGAACTTGGTCATATAGCTAAAAACTGCATAAATATAGGAAGGGTTGAAGATGAAAAGAAAGCTAAAGCTGAAAACATTCAAAAGAAAATGAGGTAACAATGGATTCCAAAATCTACCCAGCAAGATAGTTCAAGTGATGGCAATGTCACTCAAGAAGTGGGTGACTCTGTCATTTCCAATTAGATTCATAAAGGATCTGGAACTATATCTTCAAGCTATATCCAGAGTAATTCCATATGCAAGAAAGTAAAATGATCAAATTAGTATTCTAGATACACAAAGAATCAAACAAAGCATATCTTTTGCCGAGTTGCATCTACAGAGGAAAATCACTTATAGACCTTATTGAGCTAGGTCGGTAACAACTAAAAGTTTTATTCATTCACCGAGTTGCAAGCTTCTACCGAGAAAGTATATAATAGCCTATCAAACACTATGTCATCTCATCTACCTTTGTACCAAGCATTTATGGCAAAAAATTTATCAAAAAGGGTAGAATTTGATTTCATTCTTCATTGTCATTTTAGAGCTAAGAAATTTCCAGTGATTCCCAAGAAAATTCCAAGCAACTTCAAGCGATTTCAAGAGATTTTAAAGTAGAAAAACTATTAAGAATTTTCTTACAGTTACCGAGCAGCAATGGCATCTAGGAGTAGTAGTAGCACCATGGCAAAAAGAGGTTCAAAAATGCTGGTAAAGGGCATAGAATGGAAAGCGCCCAACTTCAAGATTGTTTTGACCATTGCTAAATCACTCAACCGAAATGGAGCTCAATCGCAAATTCTGCCTAAGGTACTTTTTATCAATGACATTTTTACTCATTTCAAATGTTCTATTCAAGAAATTGGAAACCTAGAAATGGACAATGCCCTAGGAGAAATGTGTATAGATGGTTCTCTGAAACGTGAATTCAAGCATCTTGAAACCAAAGGCTTGACCCATATATCACATATTCCTAGAAGTTTCCAAACCAAATGGATTAGGTATATTTTAAGTTGGATGCACAATGGGGAACTATGGTTAGAGAAACCTATGTTAATTACAAAGAAGATGATTAACAAAATCACAGGTCTCCCTATGCTCAGCAAAGTGAAAACCATCGAAACCCTGGGTCGGAAAGAGTTACAAAAGCAAACCCTAGCTAAGTGGGACAGTAGAGATTTGAAGGTTAACATTGTTTTAGATATCGAACTAAGGTTTGGCATTCATGTCATTGCCTAAAAAATCTATAGCTCAAGTCGACTGAATAGTGTACCTTGTGAAGCTATGGATTTGGCATTTAAAATTGTAAAGAAAAATTTTGAATTTTATCTATCAGAATTATTGTTAAGACAACTGAAAAAAAATATGGAAAGTATAAGGACCTCCAAGAATAACCCTTGTAAATTCAATTCTTTATTGATCTGCTAATTTTTCTATATTCAAAAATTCTTTCCATCAAAGGGAACAGTCATATGGAGAAAAGACATTCCCATTCTTTATCAGATTAATGAGTTTGTAGCAGAAATGGGTGAAAATTTTGATAGCATTATGGACAATTATTTTGAAGATTTCAAAGAGAGAATGAATAATAGGTTCCAGATTCCACCTAAACTTGTTGAGGACTACAAGGTTGATATATATTTTATGGTTGACTATGATAATGTATATATTCAAGCAGTCAGACCTCGAGTTGCATGGGTAAAACCTCTTCCATATGAGGTAAATATTGATGAGACCAGGAATATCATTGACGCATTGGTCAATGAGCCAGTAGACCCAAGGAAACCAATCTTTGAGAAATATGATGAGGCAAAAGCCAGAATTGAGCTTGAAATCAAGCTACCCTAGGCCATAAGCAAAGGCAAGAGGAAGATAGAAAAATTAAAAACTGCTAGTGATCCTCTTATGCTTACCAAGGGAAAAGGTGAGGATGAAGAAAAAGGAGAACATGATACTGAAGAGGAGTAGCCAAAGAAGAAAGGTAACTATTAGCAAACCTAAGAGAAAGCCCACTGCAATATTCTCTAGAAGAACTAGAAAAGGTAAGTAGGAACCTATAATGGCCAAGCCTCCTCTCACATTTGAGGAAAGGTTTAAGCAATTGGAAGAAGGAGCTGGCATCACAAATTTCAAAGCATTGAAATTTGAAACAAGAATAGATACTGAGAAAATGCAGATTGAGGAACTGGTACTGAACAAAATGGGTAAATGAAAATACTCCCCAAACTAGCTTGCCTCTCAAATCTCTAGAGAACTATTGGAGAGATTGCAACCGAGATGGGAGTTTGCCACCCAAATGGTTAAAGATATATATGAGCAATCTCTGAAGAATCTCCTACCGAGTCTCACTGGAGTAGACATAAAGGCAGCAATGAAAAACCATGAAGGTAAAATGATGATTAGATTTCACACATATTTGATCTTTAATCAAAGAAATTGAGCATGTTGTAAATGATGCAACAAACATGTGGAAAAAAATCTTGTAAATGATGCAACAAACATGTGGAAAAAAATCTATCATATGCAAAAGCCCAGTGAAGATCTGGTTGAGATCAAGGATGATGATAGCAGTGATAGTGATGGTTTTGAGAGCACTCCATCCATCACAATTACTCTAGGAGAGCTACATGCACTTATGGAAGATAAAGAGGAAGAAGATAAGGAGGAAGAAGCAAATGAGGAAGAAGAAGATATAGTTAAAATTGCAGCAGAAGTAATTGCATCCCTTCCTCACTCTCCACCAAAAACCATTACATCAATTATGGAGATAGCTTCTACAAGTGAGATTGTGAGCACAATTGCTCAATCTTCACTAGCCTCCTCCCAACTCTAGGTATCTGAAACAGATGTGCCAAGCACTTCATCTACCGAGTTGTCTGTCACTTCTTCAACTACCGAGTCAACCTCTCTAGAAACTGTAATAGTAAGTCCTACAATTTTGTCTCCATCAAGTTCCACAATTTTTTTTTCATCAATTCCAACTAGTTCTAGAATTTTTTCAGCACTATCTACATCTACTTTAAATCCAATTAGTTCAGGCACTGCTATATCAAGTGTATCATCATTTTTGGGAAGCATTCCAGCTTTTGACCCGGCTAATACTTCTCTTGACATTCAACTCTCAAATCATATCCCAATTTTTACTACTAGCCATTCCATCTCCACTATTGTGTCTATCCCCAAGGTCAAACTAGTCATCAAAGAAGTCAAACAAAAGCATTCATTAAGACTTCTGATCACTGGAAAAGAAATTCCAGAAGATATTGACTTAGGCATACAGATAGTAGTTCCAAAAATTGACTATGAAAATGGTACCATTGAAGAGATGAGGTATGCTAGTCAACTAATAGAGATGAAAGCTACGCAGAAGCAGTTAAGGTCTGAAAGGAATAAGGAATATAGAATAATTGAGAATGGCAAGAATATTATTATAGATGCTATAGGTGTTGAAGTAGATTCTACTCAACACATTTTGATTCAATTAGAAGAGGTTGTACAAAAATTCAATGAGGATTCTTCTGGACAAGAAAAACATATTGAGAAAGCAGAGAAGAAATTTGATAATAAAGTGCTAGAGCACATTGCTCAAAAGATAGCAATAAAGAAATTTGAATTGTAAACATTTTTGGGAAATTTTGAAAATTCTTTTAATAATGCAGCATCACTTTTTGTTAAACTTTGTGATGTCTTTGGCTTCACCAAAGAAATAAAAGATAAGCTAAATAAGATTGACATTGATATGCAATCAAGTGCATCAAAATTGAAGGTGGACTCCTCCTCCATAACCTCCCATCATACCAAAATCAAATATTTGGCAGATGTATAGGCAGAACTATTGAGAGAGGAAGCAAGGATCCGGTCTACACTCATAGACATTCAAAACATGATCCTTCCTATCATAGACACTAAAGTATCAGAAGGTCACCAAGTTAGTTCAATGAACCTGAGTTATTTACTGTTTGGCCAACTCAGTAATATTTTGTTCACTTGTGTTTTAGCTGACCTTGCAATTGTAAATATTGGAATAGTATACATGTAATGTATTATATCATTTACAAAAAAAAGAAGATATGTGATATAGAAAGAGAATGTGAATGGATTAGAGTATCAAATGTGAATTAGCAAAAGAACAGAGTTAGCAGAAAGGTCAACAAGGAGCAGTAAAGATTTATCAGTCACAAGAGGTGATATATTCTTCAAGTATCTAATCAAAAAATCAAGTTTGTAAGTAGATCCACTATTTCATTCTAACAAGTGAATCAGCTTTGTAAATCCTTTAATAGGGTAGACTTAATAGTCTTTATATAAATCTCCTAACAAAGTGCATACTTAAGTGTATGTTTGTAAATCCTCTAACAAGGTAGACCTAGTAGTCCTTTGTGCTCCTAACAAGGTAGATCACTAGAAGTGGTCATTGTAAGCCTTAACAGGCCAACTTCATATTGCAGTAATAAAGCTTTGTGGGTATCATCCCCACCCCAATTTTACTTTCTATTTGGAAGGTTTTTGGGTCACCAAATTACTATGTACATGTGATATGGATGTTTTATTTCTTATATATGTAGTAGATTAGATAAGTAACTGATGAATGGTTAAAGTGTTGAATTGTTTAAAAGCTTTAAAGTTACTAATTCACCCCTCCCCTCTCAGTAACCTATCATTTCTTGAATATTTCCAACAAATAGATGAAGCAAGAGAAGAACTAAATAAATCTTTGAAGAGAAAGAAGGAAATTGCTATTGAGGAGAATGACACACAATACAAAGAGATAGATACTACTTAGCTATTTGCTAATGGAGACTCCAATGAATTTGATGTAGTTGTTGTAAATCTAATGGAAAAGAATAGAGCCCAAGCTAAGGAAATTAGAAATCTCAAGTTAAAACAAGAATCACAAGATATACTACTATGTGAAGTGACTAAATAGAAAAAGAAAGCTATAGAAGAAAAATCCATGATTGAAGATGAGAAAAGAATTTTGAGCAATAGAATGGAGGAGAAGTCATTAGAGCTAACCAAAATTTTCAACATGCAATTGGATACGCTAAGTCAAATGATGAATTACAACAATGAGCTGAATGTTAAGGATATTGAGATAACAACATTGAAGTTTCAAAATGAGAAATTGCAAAATTACCTAAAAGGAAAAAGGAATTTGCTAAGAGTTTCAAAAAGCCCAATGAAGCCATCAAATACTTTGAACAATTATTAAGATCTCCTAGATCTAATAATGATATAGCTAGACTAGAATACACAAGTATTGAAGAAGGAGAATTATCCAAAAGTGTTGAAGAAAGGAACAACAAAGGTAAGAACTCTAAACATATTGATCTTAATTGTGGTAAGAAAGGACATGTTGCTAATGTATGTAGGATCAAGACTGTAAATTAGAATTTCAAGCATAAGAGCATGGTTCACTGCCATAAGTGATGGTCTGCCTCACAGTAGGCGTGTGATAATCATGCTTAAGGCCTTACATAGGAATAGTATATTCAATCTAAGGATTATTCTCCCTACGATGAGGTGCATTTAATTTTTCAACCCATGGATGTATACTTTTTATGGGCAGCATAGTATGTGCACTAGGCTTCTTAAAGAATCATTATGCTTATGCTATAGGAAAGTAAAATGCAAGGAAAGAACCTACACTAGTGCTATAGGAAACTAACACATTCAAATCTTCACTAAGATAAATGTTGGAAATGTAATTAAATGCTAACCTATATTCCAACTCAGAGCATTCACTATAACTATTCTTACAGATACTGTAGGAACACTCACAAAGTATGATGTTATAGGAAGAAACTTACAACTTCTACTTGAAATACTAAAAATTATAGAAGTAAATCTACACTACTCTATTCTAATCCTCCTCCCAAGTTGGCCCCCTTGGTCATCTTCTACTAATCTACTAACACAGAATGTAAACCAAGGATTATTTCATTATGTTTCAAAATTCCATACATGAGAATAATACATAAAAACTATGAAAATAATTCACCATGATAGTCAACAATTTCTTTTTATAAACATTTTCCAACCTCTAAAACTATCCATCCAATGTATTCTAAAATAGGAAAGAAACAAACCGACTACAAATCTACCTGAGAAAAAGAAGGAAACATAACAGTTCATGATATAAACAATAAAGTCTACATAACTGTTAGAAGTTGTAATCTTTCGATACCATGTTAGAAATGGAAAAAGAAATATGTAAATAAACAATACCAAGAAAGAATCTAAGTGAGTAAATGCATGAAAAGATATTACCATAAAATAGGATATTACTCACTTAGAAATCTTCAACTTAGAAATAGGTACAATTCTTTCTAGGATATTATTCACTTAGAAAGCATTGTACCTTCTAGTAATTGATCTGAAATCTTCAACTTTAGTTCTCCCTCTCTCGCTACTTTTGAAGGTGTAGTAGAATCCTCATGTTCTCTCCCAAATTTCCCTTCTATGGTCCTCCTACAACTTGTCAATTCATTCAAAATTGATGTCATATATAGGCCACATGAGCATTGGTGGTTGCATTGTTAGTGGACACCACAGCTCTGGTCTAGCCTGCCTTCCCAACTGCATGTATTTTGTAGCTCAGTAAAGGGTGGCCTCTAAGTTAATAGGAATATGTGGCTCTGATCTTTTGATTCCTTCAAGTAGACTTCCCTATCTAATTTTAACACTAACCATGGCTCTCTAAAAGGTAAAATAAGGTAGGTTATCATATTCTACATATACCTTTATTCTGGCCTCAAAGATTCATTTTCTTATCTCCTTGTGCTTATCCCCCTAGGTCAATCTGAACCAATCCCTCAAAATTTCTTATAGTTTATCACTTTCAGCTCTTAATGGTATGAGTTCTATTATTTCCTCATCTCTATAATTATTCAATTTTCTATCATAATTAGCTTCATTGTGCATCCAAGACATTAGGTCCCTTAGATGTATAACTCCTATATAAGGTAAAGGATTTCATTGAGTTTCTTCAAGGATAATGAAATTATGCACATACAATTCACAAAGTAAATTTTATTGTCAAGATGGAAGAGTTTGGTATAAACCATAGAATTCTTGGGTTGTCTTGAATTCTTCTTTTATGTCTTTGATAGTCAACATAAGCTAGAATAAAAGGAAGTTTTCTTTTAAACAAATATCATAGATTCTAGGTGGTGTTTCACAAGTAATTATTTGATCAACCAATTTGAGGACATGATCCATCCTTTATTTTTGTTTCTCCAATTGCTCTCTTAATTCTGCAATTTCTTCACCTTGATATGCTATAACCCTCTTCATCTCCTTTTTCTCCTCTTTCCATAGGACAATTGTCATCACATTTTTATTATACAAATAGAAAAGAAGCATTTGTAGGGTAACTGGGACACTTTCTTCCTCATAATTATTTTTACTCTGTTCCCTCCATGATTGTTTCAAGAAATTTGTAAACCATGTTTTCTTGTAGGGAACTAGGTCATTTTTCGTACAAGTTAACTGATGCATTATTTGGGCTTTTTCATCTTTATAGCCTAGATTATCTTGTTGGCCTACTGGAGAATTATTTTGGCTTCCATTCACCTCAACCCTACATTCCTCTTTAGGCTGATTGGGGGAATCATCTACTGGGGATTCTTTATTAGATGGTTTGAGTGGAGTAGATTGAGTTTCTAAAGATACTTTAGAAGTTTGTTCTTTCATTCTAGGACTTCTTCATACAAGGGTCTCCTCAAGTAGCATAGTATTCTTCCTAACACCTCTTTTATGTGTCTCTATTGTAGGAGTAACTATTGCAAGACCCCTCTTGTGTTCTTTTGCTTTGAGATTGTGGGGTTTTTTTTTTTTGCTATCGGAGCCAAGGTTTCTTATTGCACTTTCTCTTTCCTCTTTGCTTGGGTGGAGATAGGTACATTGCTCTTTTGAGTAGGTAAAGGCACATTTTCTTGCACATTTATCATTTCAACATATTGGGTGCTTTGCTCAGTAGTTGTGTCAATGGGGACTGCATTTTCTTTTCTAGGCTTCTCATTAGGTGTAGCCTAAGGTTGCAAGGTTTTACACTGGAAAAATTCTACCCATGACATGGGAGAGGCATACCTAAGAGATCTCTCTATAATAAATTTTATTAGGGCATGGTGAGTAATAGATTTGTCCTTATCTTTTTGGGTTTCCTTGGCACTAATAGATAATATATTGTACAAGTAACTAGGAGCATTCACTAGAAAATTATGCCTTATATAACTGAGCAACTTAAAATGATGTGCATAAAAATATGAAAATATTCCTTCATAGGTAAAATACTAGATAATGTGTACAACAAACCCATTTTATGGTGGCCAAAGAGACATTCTTTTGCAACCTTGCTTGGTTATATCCAATGGAGGGTCAATTGGTATGAAAAATTACGCCCTAGCTGACCTTGCATCATGTGCATTAGGGTAGTGTTCTCCCACTACTGGTAACCCACTTACTTCTATTATCCATTCTTCTATGGCAGCAACTATCAACCCCCATACCATTGGTTCTCCTTCCTCAAATGTACGTATAAATTCAATGGTTGTTTCATCATCAAACTCTATTAGTTTTAGAAAATACCCTAACCAGCCACATGCATTAAATCTTTTCATTGCCTCCACATCTGAAAGTAAAACACTATGCTCCACTGGTTCTCATCACTACAATTTTCCTCCCATTTATGCTTTGTCAATTTTAGATTCTACTCTACTTGCACTATTACCTTCCTCCCTCTATAAGTTTAGGCTTTCTTTTGTTTTTTTCTTTTTTAAATCACAAGCATTTTCACATTTCACATTCTTTTCTGCTAATTTTCATCATGAGTAATAATAATGTGGGTTTAATGAAAATAAATCATAGATATGTGAAAATGTTCCCAAAATTGAATTTTTGTCACATCAAAATTGAATTTGGGTCACATCATATCTTAGCAATAAGGAATTATTCAAGAATAAGAGTACAACACATTATACTTGTGTGCTATGGCAACAATGTTTTAAAGAGGATGTGGGGGCATTCTATTTGTTGCCAAATAGTTTGTTGTGTCTACATACCATGGTGTATGAGTTGCTATGTGGAATAGGTACTCATCTAGAAAGGAATCTTCAATGGGAGTTTGATCTTCATCAATAATGTGCAGTCTAGACAACTAATCAGCAACTATGTTGGAATTGTCTGGCTTATTAATAATGGTAATATCAAGCTCCTGTAGCAACAAGAACCATCTTGCCAATCTACCAGTTATAGTAGGTGTTTTCATTAAGTACCTTATAGCTTAGTGGTTAGTATGAACAAAAATAGGATTACCAGTTACATAATGTTTGAATTTTTTCAATGCATAGACTACAACTAAAAGTTCTTTTTCAATTATTGAATAATTTAGTTCAGGTCCATGAAGGATTTTACTAATATAGTACATGGCATTTTCAAGATAGGTAGGCTTTTGTGGACAGCCCCTATAGCATATTATGATGCATCAATATGAATATGAAATGTTATTGACCAATCAGGTCCTTTTAAAACCAGTGTTCTAGTGAGGAGTTTCTTAAGCTACAAGAAGACTTCATTACATTCAGGTGTCCAAATGGATTCATCTTCCTTAGTCAATAGTGTATACAAAGGACTATCTATTTTACTGAAACTATTTATGAAATGCCTATAATATCCAACATGACCTAAAAAAGATCTTACATCCTTTGATTTTGTAGGTATGGACAATGTTAGGATTACCTTTATCTAGTTGGATCCACTTGCATTCCTATAGCTGATATGAAATGACCATGCACCACTCCTTCTTGCATGAGCATGAAACATTTCTCACTATTGAGTGATAGATTATGTTCTCTGCATCAGAAAAGAAACCCTTCAAGATTTGTCAAGGCTTCTTCAAAGGTGACTCCAAATGTTTTAAGATCATCCATATATATTTTGATGTAATCATGTGATATATCAACAAAAATGTTGATGACAACTCTTTGAAATGTTGTGGGTGCATTACATAGACCAAATGGCAAGATAAAATATGAAAAAGTAAACCATGCACATGTAAATATGGTTTTATCTTGATCTTTAGGAGATATACTTATCTGATTATAACCACTATATCCATCTAAGAAAGAAAAATATTTCTTACTAGTCAGAGTATCCAGAACTTGATCAATGAAAGGTAAAGGAAAGTGATCCTTTTTTGTTACCTTATTCAATTCTCTGTAATCTACTCAAATTTTTCATCTCCCTCCCTTTTTAGGCACTATGACCAGAGGTGAGACCCATCTACTACCAGATATAGGGTATATAAATCTAGCATCAAGCTACTTTTGTAGTTTAGTTTTAACTATTTCTCTAGGGACTAGATTAATCCTTCTTTGGGGTTGACAGAGTGGTAGGCACCCTTCATTGATATATATTCTATGTGTGAATAATGTAGAACTTAACCCTTTCATATCCTCATAGTCCCATGCAAAATCCTTTTCATGTTTTTGAAGAAGCTTTGTTAACTATTTCATCTATGTGGAAGGCAATTTGGGATTGACATGGAGATTATGACCCTTTGACAACTCAACTATAGTTGTGAGATCAACTATAGCAGCTTTAGAGATTGGACTTGTATCTAGTTCATATGGTAAAAGGTGATGAATAACATCTGGCTCCTTGGGCAAAAAAAATATCTCATTGCATTCCTCATATGTAGTTAATTCTAATACAAAACTATCAAATACATCTTTTTATACTACACAAGTATTATTAAGAATACTCTAAATTTCCAAATCCTCTTCCTTTAGCTTCAAAAGAGACTATCTATGTAACATCATAAGCTATGCTATGGAGTTTAACTCTTCTTCTCCATCCCCTAAAGCTGGTCATACAGATGTACTTAAATCTGGTTGTGGTTGTGTTGGAGGATATAAATCAAATTTCTTTGTTGCTTGTCCATTTGATATGGTCATACTCCTTGATCTAAAACTTATATTTGCATCAATTGTAGCTAACCATGGTCATCCTAAGATGACAAGGTAACCAAATAAATTGACTTTTGGGGATAGAATCATGAAATTTTTAGGGTACTCTAGAGAGCCTAGGGTTACTAATATATCTTCCATCATCCCATTAGGAGTGATAGTAGAACTATCTGCAAGTTGTAGATTTGTTGGAGTAGTTCTTAACCCTTCTATATTTAGCATTTTCATAGTATCTTTAGTCATAATATTTATAGTAGCACCAAGATCAATCAAAGCATTTTTAATAGATTGACCATTTATAATCACATTCACAACTAGACTTCCTAGATCAGAATATTTAGGAATGGTCAATTTTCCTAACATAATATTAGCCAATTGTCCTACAACATGGTCTATGGTTGGATCCTTTTCCTTTCTCCCAAGATTTTTTAAATAGGCTTCTCTAATGGTTTTTCCATAAATAGGAACATCTTTACTAGCTTGGAATAAAGGAATTTGGACATGCATTTTTTTAGTTGATTAGTGATATCAAAGGAGTTTTCTTTTGTTTGTGTAAGTTTGTGTGGTATGAACTTTCTCAAAAAAGGAGGTTCAACTATTGTTTGGGTTTGAGTTAAGCTAGTTATATTGGTTGGGTCAACCATTTGTGGCTAAGAAGTTGTTGATTTTGATGCTATAGGAGTATCTAGTATTTCAGTTATGAGAGGCAGTTTAGGTGTTGGTAGGGTTGTACTAGATCTCAAATGTATATCTAGAAATTTTAGAGCATAAGCAGAGTATTGTTGAGTATCAGTAGAATACATGGTTTTTTGTGGCTACTAGTTATTTGGATTTGGTTGAGGTTGTGCAAGTAACTGAGTCTGCTTTTGAGGTCTAGAACTTGTAGGTGGTTGCATTAGTGCAAGTTGTTGGATTGGAGGTGGTAACTTTGAATTACCAATATTTTGGTTAGGCCATTGCTAAGGTCCTCTTCATTGGTTTGTAGACTTCCAATTCCCTTGGGGTGGTTTCTATTGGTTCTACTAATCTTTTCATTGGTTATCTTGCTAGTTAGACCACTAATTGTTTTGCTAGTTTGGCCAGGAAGGTTGGTAATTCTAAGGCCATTGAGACTATTGTGGATTACTTTGCCAAGAATTATTCCAATAGTGTTGACTATATTGTGGAGGACCTTGGGTACTATAGTTTTTCCATTGATTACCATATAGATTTGAACTTTATAAAGGGCCTAAGGCATACCTTGATGTTGGGCTCATGGCTAACATTGAGCAATGAAGAATGCTTACTCATCCTCTCCATCTATCTTGATGTACTCAATTGTAAGATGCTAGTTCTCCATGACAGTGACCAATTTGCATTGGCAATCTTTCTTCTAATCTTGATAGTGTAGATAGTACTTAGCTATTTGCATCTCATCTTCTGCATGCTTCTTCTTTGGAATCATTGTGTCGATATGTGTAGCAACATCATTTATGATGTTCTACTTAAAATTTGAGAGTAGATTAGATATATTGAGCTTTGAAATACCCTAATTGATTCCTTTAGTGGCTATTGTCTAGCGTCCTCTTCCTTTCTTCATAGTTGTTCTTGAGTAGTTAAAACAAATTTTCTTGAGGTCATCCCAAGAAGATTAATATACATCAACACCAGCCATTAGGTCTAGTGCTTCTAGACAATTATCATTCACCCCTCTCAAGAAGACTAACTTTTGTGAATCCTCTACCAATACATACAAGAAACGTGAAACATAGTCTTCCAAAATTTCATCCTCCTTTTGTGATATTCCAAAGATATCATCTCTTCTTCAATCATTTTCCTTCCAATACTCTTTGTATTTATCTAAAAATAGAGTTTTCATTTCAACCTAGGAACCTATTGCATTGGCTCCTAAACCCATGAACCATTGTAAAGTTGATTCTTTCAATGTTGTTGGAAACAACTTGAGCTTATGGGCATTAGTGTTATAGTCAAAGCTATGACAGAGGATGTCAAACTAAAATAAGAAAGTATTAGGATCTTTAGTTTCAAGGCCATAGAACTTTGGCAAAGTAGCTACAGGTATATTTTTGAGATTAGCATTGGTTATGAAGCTTGGAAGAGGAAATGGAAAAGTAGGTTGTGCCATTACTAGAGGTATTTGATTATGGGGTTGCTGCTAAAAAGGAACATTTGGTACTAGATTATTAACAACATGTAAATTTGGAGCAGAACTACCATGGAAGCTGGCCAAAATTTCAGCAAAAGGTTAAAGACCACTGGTGTCCAAGGGTTGTGCTCTAGAGGAAGATTTGGAAGGAAAAATAGGGCTTGTGTCCTCAAAAGGTAACTCGACTTCTTCTTCAATTTCTTCATTCAAATTAACAGATTCCTATGGAAGGAATCTCCCATAATCATCTCATTTTCTTCCTCTTTGATGTATGCAATATAATTCTTCACACTTGTGAAGAACCTTTTAGGACTGTAAATTTCTAAAATCTTAACTAAAAACTAAGACTCAAAAATATTCCTAGCTTGACATCATCCTTGACAATGGTGCCAAAAATAATGGTCAACCTCACAATCGGTGTGTGATAATCATGCTCAAGGCCTTACTTGGGAATATTATATTCAATCTAAGAAATATTCTCCCTATCATGAGTCGTGTTTAATTTGTCAACCCAAGGACATATACTAGAAATGGTCAGCACGCTATGTGCACTAGGCTTCTTAAAGAGTCATTATGCCTATGTTGCAGGAAAGTAAAATGCAAGGAAAGAACCTACACTAGTGCTATAAAAAACTAACACATTGAACTCTTCACTAAATTAAATGCTAGAAATGCAATTAAATGTTATACTATATTCCAACTCAAACCATTCACTATAACTATTCTTATAGATATTGTAGGAACACTCACAAAGTATGATGTTGTAGGAAGAAACTTACAACTTCTACGTGAAATACTAAAAAATACTAGAAGTAAATCTACACTAGTCTAATCTAATCCACCACCCAAGTGGCCCCCCTTGATCATCTTCTACTAATCTATTAACACAAAATGTAAACCAAGGATTATCTCATTATGTTTAAAATTTCCTTATATGAGAACAATACATAAAAGTTGTGAGAACAATTCACCACGAGAGTCAATAGTTTCTTTTCATAAAAAATTTCCAAGCCCTAAAACTATCGATCCAATCCCTATAAATAGAGGATTGATACTTATTCTAAACTAGGAAAGAAAACAAACTAACTACAAATCTACCAAAGAAAAAGAAGGAAACATAATAGTTCATGATACAAACAATAAAGTCTAAATAATCAAGTCAACATAGTAGTAAATGTAGAGGAAATATAGAAAATTTATGTCCCTACATTCATGAAATAATTGCTCCTCCTTTGTAGTGGCCACATCTTCTGATATCGTCATGGTTCTTCCAATGCGACTACACTTTAATGTTCCTCCTTGAATATTGTCAACCATCTCCAGCTCCTTCCCTATCAAGTTAGTTGTGATGCAAAAATATTTGCAAACAAGCATAATCAAATTAAATCCAAATATTAGAACACACATGTTGATGGTTATATGAAATACTGCATTATATGTATAATATTGGTAAAATATGACATACTATCTACCCATAGGTTAATAGTTCTATCTAGACTTAATCATAGGTTCAACTAATCATAGGTTCACAAATGTCTTGGCAATGTTAAAATAGAGTATTTTAAAATTATCATAAAATAGTGGTAATAATTAGTCCCATCAATAAGTACAAAAGAAAAGGACATCAAAGAAATGAATGTAGAACCAAGACCATGAATACACAAAGATTTGAATGATATTGTTATAACTATCAGAAGTATGGACATAGAAATTTTGAATGCAAATCCAAACCCATGTGGTCATCAAATAGGAAAACAAAGGTAAGGAACAATGGAAACACTTACAACTGGGACTATAATACAAGATATAGCTGTCATTATTGTCAAGAATATGGACATGTTCTTGAGAATTGTATTAGGACACACTTTAGAGGTGACTAAAAAATGTGGTTGAGTTAAACCACATGCTTTAACTATTTGAAGACTAGTCACACTACTGTCTAACGATAAAGCCAAAGGCAAGGTAGATGTTGAAAATGTTAGAGATGAGATGAACAAGACATGGAAGAAAAAAGATGGTTGCATTACATCAAATGGAGAAGGGATCACTCCACCCAATGGGTCAAGTGATCACACCTCACAAACTAAGCAATCAAGAGGTTTGTGGGGTTGATATTTAAAGGTTATATCATACATCAATTCCAAAAGTACTTAGTACTAAAAAGAATATAAAAGCATGAATAAAGATGGAAGAGGTTATTAGGAATCCAAGAAAAATCTCCAAGTTTTCCATGTTATTTCTTAGCATGAAATGATTCCTATGACTATTGAGTGAAATGCTAAAAGATGCCAAGCTAATAGACTGGCTAGTTGATGTCAAGCTCATAATGGTAAACAAATGGAATGATAATAGATGCCAAGTGAGCTTGAAATTTGTTTATGCTAAGCTTCTAGTTGTGTAACCAGTCAACATTTATTCTAGGGGTCTAAAATGGTATTTGATTGATTTTTGACTCATTCTCATTATTTCAAATTTGAGAAAGAGCAAGGAGAGAAAAAGGTGATCAGAAAACTCATCCAAACTAATTGTAGAAGATTTAAGTAGTGATTCAACATCAATTCATTGGATCTTACAAGGTATTTATCAAGTGTCAAGTTATGCTATTTATATTTTTGTAAACCCTAGTTTCACACAATAGCATCTAGTTCAAAGAATGAAGAGGAAAAGGAAGGTTTAAATGTTCATCTAGTTAGTAATGAGGACAAGCAACCAATATTAAAAGCCATACCTTATATCACTTACAAACAAGACCCCTCTTATGTGTTATCCATGGTATCACTAAATGTTTTAATAGTGTAAGATGTTAGGAAGTGTTACAACTATAAAATTGGGCATATTGGTGATATGGATATTAGGCAAGCATATGATAAACTTTGTAGAATGGTGTATTAAGGATGATGAGGCTAAATATTGCCTCCATTTCATGATAGTTTTTAAACACTTTGTTAATACTCTGTTTCATTTTTGTCAAGACATTTGTGAACCTATATTTACCTAAACAATGATTAACCTATGGGTAGATAGTATGTCATCTTTTGCCAATATCATATATGATGCAGTATTTCATCAAAATGTGTGTTCTTATTTTGAATTTAATTTGAAAATTCTTATTTGCAAGTATCTCTGCATTATAACTAACATATTAGCAATGAAGTTGAAGGTGATTGGAAGAATTTAAAGATGAACATTGAAGATACCCAATAGCATTCAAGGAGAAAAGAACACTAAGATGTAGCCTCAATGGAGAAAAGTCATAATAGTTCCAAAGGACAAAGCAATGAGTATGGAGGAGCTATGAAGACTTACTGAATTCTTTGCATTTATTATTATGGAAAGCAATTGTTTAGACTTTATTATTTCCGCCTCAAGCCATTATCTCTTCTTCCCACCTTGAGTTGTTATTTTCCTTCTTTCTCTCCTAAAATTTTTTAGCTAGGTTGTTTACTTTTCTATTTCAGAATAAGCATTGATCTCCAAAATATACCGATTGGACCAAGTGTGTTAGTTTACTTAGTTAGTTAGAAGAAGGAAAAGTGTTATGAGAATAGACTATTAACTTTTATAATGAGTTGTTTTTACAGTTCTATGTGTTGTTTCCATGTAATGAATTTTTTAAATGTAATGAAATATTTTTTGGTTTCTATTCTGTGTTAGTAGATTAGAAGAAGCCAACCAAGGGGGGCCCACTTGGGAGGAGGATTAGATTAGGATAGTATAGATTTATTTCCAAGCATTTTTAATATTGCACGTAGAAGTTCTAAGTTCCTTCTTGTAGCATCATACTTCATGAATGTTCCTACAACATCTATGAGAATAGTTATAGTGGATGAACTAAGTTAAAATTTATGTTAGTCTTTCATTGTATTTCTAGTATTCATAGAGATAGGTGTGTTAGTTTCCCGCACAAATAGTGTAAGTTATTTTCCTTGCATCTTATTTTTCTATAGCATAAGCATAGTGACTCATTAAGAGACCTACTGCACATACTGTACCAACCATTTCAATTATAGGTCCCTGGGTTGACAAGATTAAATGCACCTCATAGTGGGAAAAATAATCCTTAGATTGAATACATTATTCCTAAGCATTGCCTAGAGCATGACTATTATATACCTATTGTAAGGCAAACCATTTTTGGCATTCTTTCTAGGGATGGTGTCAAGAAAGGAGCATTTTTGAGTCATAGTTCTTTGAATTTTTTTTTTTAGAAATTTCTAGTTTTGAAGCTTTCTTCACTAGTGTGAAGAGTTAAATTGCATACATTAAATAGGAAGATGACGAGATGAATATGGAAAAAAAATTCCATAGGAGTCTGTTAATTTGAATGAAGAAATTGAAGAAGAAGAAGTTGAGTTTCCTTTTGAAGATGCAAGCCCTATTTTTTCTATAGAATCATCTTCGAGACTGGAACCTATAGATACAAATGGTCTTCAACCTTTTGCTGAAATTTTGGCTAGTTTCCTTGATAACACTACCTTAAATCCACCAGTTGTTAATAACCTAGTTCCTAATGTTCCTTTTTAGTAGTAGCCTCATAATCTAATACCTCTAGTAATTGCACAATCTACTTTTCCATTCCCTCTTCCAAGTCTTGTAACCAATGCCAATCTTAAAAATATACCTCCAACTGCTCTTCCAAAGTTCTATGGACTTCCAACCAAAGACCCTGATACTTTCTTGTTTAAATTAGACATACTTTGTAATAGTTCTAACTACAATACTAATGCTGATAAGTTCAAATTGTTTCCAGAAACATTGAAATACTTAGCTCTATGATGGTTCATAAGCTTAGGAGCTAATGCAATAGGAACTTGAGATGAAATGCAAACTCTATTTCTGGATAAATATAAAGAGTATTACAAAGTGTCTAGTTCAAGAGGAGATGATGTCTTTAGGATATCACAGAAGGAGGAACAAACATTGGAAGACTATGTTCCACATTTCTTATATACACTATAGAAGAACCGTCAGCATGCATTGTCTGAAGATTCACAAAAGCTAATTTTTTTGAGAGGTGATGATATATATAATGGCTAGTGGTTATGTATATCAAGCTTCCTGGGATGACCTCACAAAGATTTTTTAGAACTATTCAAGGTCAACAATGAAGAAAGGTTGAGGACCTCATTCCATAGTCACTATAGGAATCACCCAATGTATTTTAAAGCTCGAGATATCTAACCTATTGTTAGATTTCAATTAGGAAAAGATGAATGATATTGCTACACATCTTGCCACAATGACTACAAAGAAAAAGTATACAGAAGCTGAGTTACAACTAGCTGAATACTACCCTCATTACCAGAAGCAAATGAAGGAATGCCATTGTAAACTAGTTAGAAGCATGAAGAACTAGTATCTTCCAACTAAGTACCTCAAGATAGATGGAGATGATGAGTAAGTATTTTGTGTTGCTCAACATTGGCCATGGGCCCAACATCAAAGTGTGCCTCAAGACCCTTTGCAAAATTCAAATTCATATGGTAATTAATAGCAAAATTTTAATTCCTAGGGTCCTCCACAATATCAACCTAATTGGAATAATGTTGGGCAAAACAATCCACAACAACCCCAATGGCCTTAGAATTCTCAACCATCTTGGCCTAACCAATAGAGTAACCAATGGTAGAACCAACAAAACTACTAGCAAAACTAGCAGAACCAATGGCACCCACCCCAAGCAAATTGGTAGCCTACGAACCAATGGAGGGGATCTCAATAGTGGCCTAACTAAAATACCAATACTCCAAAATTACCACCTCCAATTCAAAAACCTACTTTAATGCAACCACATGCAAATCCTAGACCTCAAAATTAGACACAATTACCTACACAACCTCAACCAAATCCAAATAGCAACCAGCCACACCAACCCATGTATAGTGTTGATGCTCGGTAATGTCCTACTTACACTCTAAATGTTGTTGATATACATCTAAGATCTAGTACAACTTTACTATTGCCTAAACCACCCCTTATAACTAAAATACCAGATCCTCCTACAACATCAAAACCCTTAGTTGCTAAATTAGTTGACCCAACCAATGTCACCATATCAACCCAAACTCAACTAGTAGTGGAACATCCTTTTCCAAAAAAGTTTATACAAAGCATACCTATACAAGTAGAGGAACAACCTTTTGATATCATTAATCATTTGAAGAACATACATGTCCAAATACCCCTATTCCAAGCCATTAAAGATGTTCCAATCTATGGAAAATCCATTAGAGATGCTTGCTTGAAGAAGCCTGGAAGGAAGAAAAAGGACCCCACCACAGTTCATGTTGTGGGACAATTGGCTAACATTATGTTAGGAAAATTGATCACACCAAAATATTTTGATCCAGGTAGTCCAGTGGTGAATGTCAATATCAATGGTCAGTTTTTTAAAAATACTTTAATAGATCATGATGTTGCTATAAATGTCATGAAGAAGGACACTATGAAGAAGTTGAAAATAGAAGGATTAAGGGCTAGTCCAACAATTCTGCAACTTGAAAATAGTTCTAGTGTCACCCTTGATGGGATGATAGAAAACATAGTTGTAACCTTAGATTCTCTAAGGTATCCTATAGACTTCATGATTTTATCCCCCAAAGTTAATCTATCTAGTTACCCTATCATCCTAGGTTGACCATGGTTATAGCCACATCTTATGCAAATATAAGTTGTAGATTAGGGAATATGACCATATCCAATGGCCAAGCAACAAATAAATTTTCTTTATATCCTCTAGCACAACCATTACTAGATTTGCTAGATTTAGGAGATGAAGAAGAGTTAAATTCTATATTACAGCTCATGATGTTGCATAGACAATCATTTCTAAAGTTTTAAGAGGAAGATTTGGTACTTTAGAGTATCCTTACTAATAGTTGTGTGATAGAAAAAGATGTATCTAAAAATTCTATGTTGGAATTAATCACATATTAGGAATGTGATGACAATTGTACTCTACTTAAGAAACTTGACATCCTTCATCAACTCTTACCTTGTGAATTAGAAGCAAGCCAAATCTCTAAAGCTATTATGGTAGAGTCTACAACTACTGTTCAAATGTCTAAACGTCATAATCTCCATGTTAACCCCAAAATAACACCCACACAGATGGAATAGTTAATAGAGTTGCTTCAAAGGCATGAAAAGGTCTTTGCATGGGATTATAGTGAAATGAAAGGGTTAAGTCCTACATTGTGCACCCATAGGATAAACATCAATGAAGGTTGTCTACCACTCTGTCAACCCCAAAGAAGGATAAATCCAAGCCTTAGAGAGATAGTTAAAACTAAATTGCAAAAACTATTTGACGTTGGTTTTATTTATCCTATACCTAATGGTAGATGGGTGTCACCCCTAGTCATAGTGCCCAAAAAGGGAGGAAAATGGAGAATTTTTGTAGATTATAGAGAATTGAACAAGGCCACCAAAAATGATCACTTTTTTTTACCATTTATAAACCAAGTTCTAGACACTCTAGTTGGAAAGAAGTATTTCTCTTTTCTAGATGGGTATAGTGGTTATAATAAAATTAGTATTGTTCCTAAAGATCAAGACAAAACCACCTTTACATGCCCATGAGGTACTTTGGCATACTTTATTTTACCATTTGGTCTATGTAATGCTCTTGTAATGTTCCAATGCATTATTATTAGCATCTTTGATGATATATCACATGATTGTATGGAAATATATATACATGGATGATTTCACAACATTTGGAGTCACTTTTGAGGAAGCAATGATGAATCTTGAAAAGGTTTTGGTAAGGTGTCAAGAACATAATTTGGTACTTAATAGCAAAAAATGTTTCATGCTCATGTAGGAAGGTGTGGTACTTGGTCATTTCATATCAACTACAGGAATACAAGTGGATCCAACTAAGATAGAGGTAGTACAAACATTACCCATACCTACAAAATCAAAAGATGTAATATCTTTTCTAGGTCATTCTGGATATTATAGATGTTTCATAAGAGATTTCAAAAAAATAGCTAGTCCCAGTATATGTTACTCACAAAAGAAGCTAAATTTAATTGGATGTCCAAATGTGATAAAGCCTTCCTGTAGCTTAAGAAACTTCTGACTATAGCCCCAATTTTACAAGGCCCTAATTGGAATTTATCTTTCCATATATATATAGATGCTTCTGATTATGTCATAGGTGCAGTTCTAGCACAACAATCTCAAAACCTTGAAAATGAAATATATTATATCAGCAAGAGCCTGCATGGACTAGAATTAAACTACACAGTGATAGAAAAAGAAATGCTAGTAGTAGTTTATGCCCTAAACAAATTTCATCACTCCATAACTGGCTATTCAATTTTTGTTTATACTAATCATGCAACACTTAAATATCTCATGAACAAACTTGTTGTAATAGGCAGGTTAGCAAGATGATTACTGTTGTTGCAAGAATTTGATATAACTATTGCTGATAAGCCTGGAAGAGCCAATGTTGTAGCTCATTATTTATCAAGAATCCATCATGATTATATTGACACTGCTTTGGTAGATGATGCATTTCTAGATGAGCATTTATTTCATATTGTTGTTCAAACTCCATGGTATATAGACACTGCTAATTACATTGTAGCTGATAAAAGACCAAAACATTTTTCTTACAAGGAAAAGAATCTGCTTGTGGAGAAGAGATTCCATTTCTCTTGGATAGATAATCTCTTGTTTTACACTAGACCTGATCAAGTTATGAGAAGATGTGTGAGAGAGGATGAGAAATATGACATTCTACATGCATGTCATAATGAACCATGTGGAGGACATTTTGTAGCAAAAAGAATAGGCTTGAAAATTCTTCCAACTGGTTATTATTGGCCTACACTACACAAAGATGTAGTTAACTATACATGGAAGTGTGATAAGTGTCAAAGAATGGGACAACCATCAAGAACAGATGAAATGCCTCTTAACCCATAGATGGCGTTAACACCATTTGACAAATGGGGCATGGACTTCATTAGACCAATTGACCCTCCATCTAATGGGAAATCATATATTCTTGTGTGCACTAATTACCTAAAAAAATGGGTTGAAGTTAAGGCTATGAAGCATGCTTGTGATAAAAAAATTACAAAATTTCTATATGAATAAAATTTTACCTGCTATGGTGTACCCAAAGAGCTAGTCACTGACTAAGGTGCATAATTTACCTCTAACCTGATTTCAAAATTGATGAAAGAGTATAACATCAGGCACTAGAAATCCAGTCCTTATCACCCTCAAGCTAATGGACAAGTAGAGGTCATGAATCATGAGCTGGACAACATCCTAACAAAAATAGTGCATCTACACTGTAGGGATTAGACTAGCAGATTACAAGAAGCAGTTTGGGCCTATAGAACAACTTGGAAGACTACTACAAGATTCACACCATTTGAGTTCCTATATGGGAAAGTAGCAATGCTCCCTATTATATTTGAACATAAAACTTTGAGAATTGCATTGGAATTAGACATTGAGCTTCCTATAGCACAAAGAGAACATCTTCTACATCTTAATTCTTTGGATGAAATGTGCAAAGCTGCTTTGGAACACACTAAAATTGTACAAAAATAAAGAAAACAATGGCATGATGCCCATGTTATCAATAAAAAATTTTAAGTTGGTAACTAGGCACTACTATATGATTCTAGATTTAAAGATATGCCAGGAAAACTACAGATAAGATGGTTGGGTCCATATGAAATTAGTCATGTCTTTGATAATGGAGTTTTTCAATTAACTACTATTGATCTAGTGTCTTTTAAATTATTAGTCAATGGTCACAAACTCAAGTTATATAAATGGGCCCAAACTAAAGAGGACTTCCTAGAGCAGTTCCAATGACCAAATTCAAATACAAACTAGGTAACTCTTCTTATAGCTGAAGGTGTCAACCTTCCACCTGTCGCTCTTCAACACTAATTTCTTTATGCATGATTGTAATAAAAACTTAATGCCCACATAAAGTTCCACATTTTTCAATTCACTTTCTCATTCCATCTCATTTCTTTACCTTCCACCCATCCACCTCATCTCATTTATTTACCTTCCATCTACCCACTTTCCACATCATCATTTTCTAATGTTTTCAATAAACTCTATGAGATGATGATAGATGCTATCACTGCTGATATCACTTCCACCACCTTTTGGTATGTGCGATGATCAATTAACAAGTATAAGGTTTCCAAATTATCATTCATTTGTAGTCTACAGATTTCATTAATTATATTTAATACTACATTTTTTTTTTATTATGGCAGTGTTATGCTAGTTCCATACCCCATACTAAGTCTAACAAGTGTGGACACTTGTCCATATTTCATAGGGGGTAGGGAGGTCACTAAAACCCAATGACTACATTTATTCATAAAGATTTTTCCAAATCTTCATATTTCCTTAAGAACACAAGTGTCTAGGTGTTGTACCCCTTATTTTTTAATGACCTTATTTTCTGGCTATGATGTGACTTGTTTTTAAATTTTAAGTGATCTAAACCCATTTTTGGATGATTTTCACACACTTCCATGATTTACTCTCATTAAAACTATATTATTGACCATAATGAATCGTTATGGAATTAATTGCAAATGAAATGTGAAAATGGTCTATAAAATAACAAAAGGAGCATGAATTTATAAGGGGGAAATTGTGCAAGTAGTGTAGACATTGAAAGTGTTTAAGCAAAATGAATGAACAATTGTAGAAGCAAGAACTAGTGGAGCATACCATTTTTCTCTCAGATGTAGAAATTGTGAGGAGATTTAATGCATGTGGTTGGTTAGGGTATTTTTTAAGTTTGACTACATGTGATGAAGAAGTAGCCACAGAATTCACAAGGATGTTTGATGAAGGGGAAGCTTCTATCTAGGACTTAATAGTGGTTGCTACAAAAGAATGTATATCATAAGTTACTGGGTTACCAGTGATAGGAGAACATTATCCCAACACTCATGATGTGAGATCAGCCAGAGCTTAGTTTATCATACCAACTGATCCTTAAATGCATATTACCAAGCAAGGTTGTAAAAGAATGTCTCTTCTACCACCATACAAAAAACTGGCTATGCACATTAGTAGGTACCTCACATGCGAAAGTAGATTTTCATATTTGCATGCACATCATTTTAAATTGCTCAGTTGTATAAGGCATAATCATCCAATTAATGTTCCCAATTTCTTGTATAATATGTTGTGTATTAGTGCAAAAGAAACTCAAAAGGGAAAAGACAATTCCATCACCTATCATGCCCTAATTAAATTACTTATAGAAAGGTCACTTAGGGATGTTTCTCCCCTATATGGGTGTAATTTTTCCAAGCCAAAACCTTACAACCCCAGGCTACCCTTCATGAATAGCCTAGTGAGGAGAATGTAGTTCCCATTAATGAACCTATTGAGCAGAGCACTCAAGAGGCTAAAGTTGAAAATGTGCAAGGCAATGTACAAGAAAATGTCTAAGAAAATGTGCAAGAGACTATGTCTTCACCTGTTCAAGAAACCCAGAAACCTATCTCTAGCTGAACAAAGAGAAAATAAAAATTGCAAGAAGAAATCTCTATTCTAGTAAAAGAAGAGCCAAACCCTATAGTCATGAGGCAAAAGAGAACTAAGAAGGGTCGTACAGTAGTTAGTCTTATAGTAGAGACACCAAAAGGAAGAGGTAGGTAGAAGGTTGTGATACTAGAAGAAACTCCTATAAGGAGAAGTCCTAGAATGAAAGGACAAATTTCTATAGAATCCCTCTCATCCAAGCCATCTACTAAAGAATCCCTTATGCAAATTATTCATGATCACTCTCCTACTCACCCTGAAATTGAAAACATTATTTAAAACCCTAATGAGGAATGTAGGGTTGAGGTTAATGAAAATCTAAATGATACCCCAATAGGCCAACCAACTACTTCAATAAGTAAAGCTGAAATAGTTCCTAAGAAAATTGATCCAAACATTACCTTAGTTCCCTATAGATCAACATGGTTTATTGATATTGTAGAATAATTATGGAGGGACCAAAAAAAAAGGAAAAGAAACCATGAAGAAGATAGTAGTTCCATTACCCTGTAGAACCTCCTTTTCCATTTGTTTGGACAACATATGTTTCTTGAGGCCTTATGAGAAGAGGAGAGGAAAATAATGAAGAAATACATAGTGTCTTTGAGTGTAGAAATTATAGATTTGAAAGAGCAATTGGTGAATCAAAAACAAAGGATGGATCATGCCCTCAAATTGGTTGATCAAGCACTTTCCTGTAGACCACCACCATGAATTTACATTCCTTGTTTAATAGAACAATTTCTCTTGTTCCAATTCATGCTAACCCTTAAGAATATAAATGAAAAATTTAAATCAACCCAAGAATTCTATGGTTTATATCATACTCTGCCATCCTAGCAGCAGAATTTGCTTTGTGAATTATATGTGCATAATTTTTTTATTCCTTTAGAAACCCAATGGAACCTTTTACTATATATAGGGGATATATATTTAAGAGCTTTGATGTCCTAGATGTCTAATAAAGCAAACTCTGATAGGTAGCCAAATAATTATAGAGACAAGGAAAGGATAGAGCCCCTACCATCAAGAACAGAAAGCAAAAAACTAGAAGAAGTTCTTAGGGACTAGTTTAGGTTAACTTATGGGAATAAGAACAAGGGAATAAGGGATAGAATCTTTGCTGCCAGAGCTAAGGCCTATGCTAATTATGAAAACTTTTCCTACTTTTCTTTCTAGAGAGCTATGGCTGGTGCTAGGAGTAGATGGGCCAGATTACCTGAGTCACTTAAAAGGTCAAAGCCACATAGTCTCATCAACTTGGAAGCTGCCCTTCATCGAGATCCAAAGTATCTAGAGCTAGGAAAATAGGCTAGACCCAAATTATGGTGCCCACTCACTATGCAACCTCCAATGCTCATGTGACCTTTGTATGACATTAATGCTAACAGACTTGACAAGCTACAGGAGGAAAATAGAAGGGGGGTTTGGGAAAGAACACAAGGATTCTATTATACCTTCAAGAGTAGAAAGAAAGGAAGGGTAGAAGTAGGGGAATTCAAGTCATTGACTAGGAAATGCCATGCTTGAGGACAAGCATCAGTTTTACCAGGGGGCAGATGATAAGACTAAATATTGCCTCTATTTCATGATAATTTTTAAACACTTTGTTAATACTTTTTTTCATTTTCGTCAAGACATTTTTGAACCTATGTTTACCTAAACAATGATTAACCTATCGGTAGATAGTATGTCATCTTTTTCCAATATCATATATATATTTAGTATTTCATATAATTATCAAAATGTGTGTTCTTATATTTGAATTTAATTTGAAATTACTTATTTGAAATTATCTCTACATTATAACTAACTTGTTAGCAATGAAGATGAAGATGATTACAAGAATTCAAAGATCAACATTGAAGATAGCCAATAGCATTCAAGGAGAAAAGAATGCTAAGATGTAGCCTCAGTGGAGAAAAGTCATAATAGTTCCAAAGGACATGGCAGTGAGTATGGAGGAACTATGAAGACTTACTACATTCTTTGCATTTATTATTATGGCAATCAGTTTTTTAGACTTTATTATTCCTGCCTCGAGCCGTTATCTCTTCTTCCTACCTTGAGTTGTTATTTTCCTTCTTTCTCTCCTACAAATTCTTAGCTAGGTTATGCACTTTTCTATTTTAGAATAATCATTGATCTCCTATATATAGGGATCAAAACAAGTGTGTTAGTTTAGTTAGTTAGTTAGAAGAAGGAAAAGTTTTATGAGAACAGACTATTAACTTTAATAGTGAGTTGCTTTTATAGTTCTATGTGTTGTTTCCATGTAATGAATTTTTGAAATGTAATGAAATAGTTTTTGGCTTCTATTTTGTGTCAGTAGACTAGAAGAAGCCAACCAAGGAGGCCCACTTGGGAGGTGTATTAGATTAGGATAGTATAGATTTATTTCCAAGCATTTTTAGTATTGCAAGTAGAAGTTGTAAGTTCCTTCCTATAGCATCATACTTCATGAATGTTCCTACAATATCTATGAGAATAGTTATAGTGGATGAACTGAGTTAAAATTTATGTTAGTCTTTCATTTTATTTCCAGTATTCATAGAGTTAAGTGTGTTAGTTTCCTACAACAATAGTGTAAGTTCTTTTCCTTGCATTTTACTTACCTGTAGCATAAGCATAGTGACTCATTAAGAGACCTAGTGCACATACTATGCTAACCATTTCAAGTATATGTCCTTGGGTTGACAAGATTAAATGCACATAATAGTGGGAAAAATAATCCTTAGATTGAATACATTATTCCTAAGCATGGCCTAGAGCATGATTACTATATACCTATTATAAGGCAGACCAAAGGGAAGAATACAAAATTGTAGAGAGGAAAGGGTTAACACGAGCCCTAGATTTCCTGAATGTGTTCAAAACTAAATGGATTAGGGTAGTATTGAGTATAATTCATGAAAATTCCCTATGGCTAGATAATGGACCCATCAAGATAACCAAGAGGATAATCCATAGGGTAATAGGGTATCCAACCTTGGATCAGCCTAGGACTTTAAGAATTGACTCAAAAGAGGTTATTGAGAAAAACACTAGAGCCGTATGGAATAAAAGAGGAATGAAAATTGATACCATTACTGATCCTTTGATAGACTTTGTAGTAAGGGCTATCTAACACAAGTTTTACCAATTCAACAAATTGAATAGTGTGCCCTATATAGCACTAGATGTTGGCTATAAAATTGTCTTCTAGAATAAAAAAATATGGCAACTAATTGAGAATTTAGGAGCAATAAGGAAGACAAAGAGTGCACAATGTAAATTTGGTTCTATTCTGTTATGCATTTTCCTCTATGTTCAAAATACTTATCCTATATTTGGCATAGTTACATAGAAAACCAATAGGTCAGTGGTAGTATAGATTGGTGAGTTCATTGAACAATAAGGTGAGAACTTTGAGTCAGTTATGATTAGCTATTTTGAGGATTTTAAGTAATAAATGAAGAAAATATTGAGAATACCTATATCCTTAGTGGAGAAACATTATGATGATTTTTGCTTCCTAGTGGATGTTGATTACAATTTTTTTAAAGTATTAATTCCAAGGGTAAGATGGTTGAGGCCCTTAGGATATGAAATAAATTTAAATGAGGCCTTTATAACTATTATAGCTTTACTGGGAGAAGAGGTAGACAAAAATGCTACTACATTTGGAAACTATGAAATGGCTAAATCCAAAATCACCATGGAACTAAAAACTATCTTTGTTATTGAGAAGAAGAATAAGTTGATAAAGAAGTTGAAAGAAAAATTTGGTGAAGGTGTCAAGTAGGAAGAAAAAGAGTATGAAGAGGAAGAAGACTCATAGGCACAAGTACCACTTACATTGACACAAGGAATGGGTGAAGATCAACTAGAGGAGGAGATAGAAATTGTTGAACAAGCAAAGGGAGAAGAAGCTGAGGAAGCACTTACACCCACTAATCAAAATAAGAGGAAGGCCAAGGCACAACCTATGACAAGGGCTAAGAAGACTGTCAAACCAAGCCAAGCCAAGCTTAAAGCACCTAATATAAGGGCTAGTGCATGTGTCATTGAACTAAAAGAAAAATAAAAAGCAAAACCTATAGAATAGGGAGGTGAAGTGCAGAAAAAACCAAGGAGAAAATACATTGTAGAAGTTGAATCTAATGAGGAGAAAATAGAATCATATGACAATAGCCAATTCAATGTGGTGAGTCACAATCCTCTATCTGACTTAGAAAATCTATGTGAAAGTATTAAGAATAGTGCAGATTTATTAGGATTTTCACATGTTGATTTTGATAATCTTGGTAAAGTTGAAAAAAATCAAGTGGATGAAGCTATACATGCCATGATGGAAAATTTTAAGAAAGCCTCACTAGAAATTTCTAATTCAATACCTAAGAGCCAATATGAGACAATCGAGAAGAAATGGTACTATTGTTTGAACTTGGAAAGACAAATAAGAGAGACTTCACTTGCCCAAGTCATGCCTAGACTAAGTAAGGCACAAATTGTTAAGGCTATGAAGAAATATGTAGTTAGGTTAGTACCTAAATATAGAGCCTTTAGCATATTAAAAAATAATATTGAAGATGTAGTTAAGAAGTCTACTCAGATGTGGAAAGTGGCATATGGTTTAGCAATAGTAAAAGTAGGTGAACAGGAACCTATTGAGGTAAAAGATGATGAAGATGATAATGATGAAGACACTATTGAGGGAAATAAGAGATGCAAGTAGACAACTAGGAAATAGATAAGGTAGAGCAGCAAGAGGAACAAAGTGTACAAGATACACAACTATCTAATGTTAGACCTCAACATGTAACAAGTCTTGAAATAGTAATAGTTAAGGATGTATCTGATGTCATAGCTTAGAACATTAATCCCCTAATAGAGGAAGATCTAAAGAAGATACTTGATCAGTCTACACTATAGGCCAAACTATGTGACAATCCAATATAGGTAAGTGTAGATGAATTGTAGAACCAAGTGATTAAAATTACAAGGGAAGAGTTGAATACATAAGAACCACCTACTATCACCCCTCAAGTCACTAATGTACAACCTTTGGATAAAACACATGAAGCTACAATTGAAAAGGTTGATACAGTTGAAGCAGATAAAATGGGAACTCAAGCCACTACAAGAATGCAAAGTCAAATAGGTCAAATAGCCTTATCTACACCTATAGCGCAAGCACAAGGTACAAGTCAAAATGTTGTGGTAAAATAGAACAAGCCTGAAGAGCCTGAGCTGACACCAAAGTTGAAAGAGCAAGTAGAAATTCAAGCCCTAGTACATTTACTAGAATCTAGTACTCCTACTCACCCTCTTTAGAAGCCAAGCATAGATGCAATACCATTACAAATATTAGTGTCGAGTATAATCTTATCAAATGCTGAAGAAGTAATACAATATGAAGCTATAAATGTTGATGAAGAGATTGTGTTACCAAAGTATGACTTTGACACAATGAAAATTGAGAGGATGGGCATATTTCAAGAAGCCCTAGCAAGAAAAGATGACAAGAACTACTTAGAAAGGAGCATAGATAGAAGCAAGCATTACAGAATATCAAATATATCTTTTTGGATGCATTTAGCCTGCCATCTCTAGATGAAACCAAGCCACTAATTGAACAACGAACAAACATAGTGGAGAAGGTTAGTGATATAGACCTAGATAAAAATGCTAAACTATTAGAATGGTCAGAAAAAACAATCCAAAGCAAAGAAAATGAGAAAATATTAGGTGACATAGCACTCACACAAGTTGCATTGGCAACAAAGGTAGAAAGTGTGAATAAGGTACTTGAGAATATCTTCCCATTGTACACTAAATTATGCAATCCACTACTCTTCACACAAGAGACAAGAAGTCACATTTTGAGTTTGGAAAGTTAGATTAATGCATCAAGTGCAAAATTGCCTATGACACCAGCTCAAATTGAGAAGCACTTTAGAACTTTGTTACAAATCTAGAGTTAGTTAGTTGCATTATTAGTAGATGAAGCCAATATAAGGGCTAAATTAATTACCATCCAAACAAGATTGACCCCCCACATGGAAATTTTGCACAATAAATTAGGCTATGTTGAAACACTTATGAAGAAAGACCCAAATCTTTCAACATTGGATGGACTAGTCCACCTTGCTATCAAGATAGCTATCCAAATTAAGTCTTTGGATGTAGCATGTTAAAATTGGGATGTAGCTCTCAAAATCATCCTAGATGTCCATAAATCCTTTTTGGACAAACACATAATTAGTGTATATCCCATTTGACATAAGTGTCAAAAATGGGGAGAAATAAAAAGAGGGAGACAAAGAGAAAAGGGGGAGATGAGAAAAGGGGGAGAAATAAAAAGAGGAAGACATATAATAGAGAGTAAGAGAAGAGATGAGAAAAGGAGGAGAGAAAAGAAGAAAGATATAGAGAAAAGAGTAAGAGAAGGGATAGAGAAAAGACAAAATAAGCTATGGGGGAGCAAGCACAAACAACATGAAATCAAAGAGCATTAGTTGAGGCACATTTACTTATTAGTGTTGGGATTATAGATGAAGTAACCGAGAGGGGAGGTGAATTAGTTAGCACAAAACAAATATGCATCCCTTAGATGTCTTAAATAACTAGTTACTATTGTCACTCATAAACACATCACAAAAATGTTGTAACTTGGTAGATTAACTTGTTACTAATCTTTAGACATTCATAATTATTTGCATGCATGCAAAAGTAAATAACATGAACACAAGAGACACCAGATTTAACATAGAAACCCAATATGAGAAAAACCACCAAGTAACTAGCTACCAATTTTCACTCTTTTGAAGTGAGCCCTATTAGGAGCCAACCCTGTTAAAGGTTACAATACACACTATTAGGTGTGACCCTATTAGAGGATTTAATCACCCTGTTAGGAGTGGCTTTGCTAGAGGACTTTAGAACAATTCAACTGAATTGTCACCTTGTTAGAGGATTTACAAAATGGTTGTTAAACCAACTCTGTTAAAAAATTTGAAATCACTGCTACAATGGTTAGAGAGTAACAATGAATTGACCTGAATATGATGCAACTGAATTTTCTGATTACAGATCTCTATTCTACACCATTAGATCTTCTTTGATCAAATATAGGTTTACTACTCCTCAATAATCTCTAATCATCCTTCAAATTTTTCTTTCACAATAATTAGTCCTCCTTCTCATTCATATCACATTGAATCCATCACTTACTTAGAATTCACAACTTAACCTCTTATATATACCATTCAAATTATTAAGTTGACATATTCACAAGTTACATTTACCAATAAACCATACATCAGTCAACTACAAATATTACATTAAACAAATAAACTTTATTTCAAAATAGTGAAATCCTTCATTGGCCGACCCTTCTTAGTAAGCACTACTTCTAGAAATAATTTCTTGAGTGTTCCATCTTAACTCGGTTAACACTACAAAATCTGTAGAATCCTTTGGTCGCTGAGTGAACTCAGTAAGAACTAAATTTCCTTCACTATCCATGAGAGCTTGGTAAGAACTATCTTTTTCCTTACTAACCAACTAAGCTCAATAGACACTGTAAACCTTCTTTGCTAACCTTTTGAGCTTGGTAGGCTCTATCTTTTGCCTTGCTGACCAAATAAGCTCTGTAGACTCTATCTGATGATTGCTATGACATTTGTGTAACATTAAAGACAACACATAATTGAACAATTATATCCAACAATCTCCCTCTTTGGCATTGATAGCAACACAACATGTCATAGCAGAATGAAATTTGAAAACAAGTCTTCTCTGATAGAATGCTTCTCCATCTTATACAAAACTCCTCAAATACAATAATCTCCCTCTTTTATAGTAATCTCTCCCTCTTACATAAACTCTATTTTTCTTGCAAATTTTAGAAAGGTATGACAGTAAACTCTCCCTCTTTGACAACACATGCCAAAGACAACAGAACTTCAAAACAAATTTCACTATACCTTAAGTAACAATTCATTTGCAATGTCTTCATTACTTTGTTGCGTCAACTGATAGATCTTCAATTCTATTTCTGTTGATGCATCACTAAAACTGTATTTTAGTGAGCTTCAGATAGGAGAATGGCCCCTAACTTATCTCTTAGATACAAGAATGCATCCTTAGGTAAAGGCTTTTTGAATATGTCAGCAATTTGTTCCTTTGTATGGACATATTCCAATCTGATTTCCTTATCTTGTACCAGTTCTCTAACAAAGTGATACTGTATAGCAATATGCTTGGTTTTTGAATGCATCATTGGATTCTTGGATATGTTGATTGCACTTGTATTATCATAAAACATCACAATAGGTTCTTTGATTTCTTGCTTCATACCTTCCAATAATTGTTTGAACCAAACAATGTTTGAATAGTTTACTGTCGTTGCAACATATTTAGCCTCTGTTATCGACTAGGATGTATAGTTTTTCTTTTTACTTGTCCAAGAAACCAACCTTTTTTAAATAAAGAAAGATCCTCCACTTGTACTCTTTCTATCATCAACATTCCCTGCCCAATCTACATCAGTGAACACTTTTAAATCCAAATTTCCTCCAAGTTTATACCATAATCCATAATCTTCAATTCCTTTCAAATATCTCATGATTCTTTTGATTGCCATCATGTGATTTTATTTTGGTTTTGCTGAGAATCTTACTACAATTCCTACTGCAAGGGCAATGTCTACTCTTGTGTGTACTACATACTGCAACCTTCCAATCATAGATCTATACAGTTTTTTATCTACTTCCTTTCATTCATCATCCTTGGTAAGTTTCAATCTAGTACACATAGGAGTCCCAACTGGTTTGTAGTCTTCCATACTAAACTTTTTTAGTATCTCCTTGATGTATTTAGATTGAGTGTTGTAGATGTCATTCTTACTCTGATGAATTTGAAGACCAAAAAAGAATTTGATCTCACCAAACATTAACATTTCAAATTCCTTGTTCATTTGTTTTGAGAATTCTTTGCAAAGATCATCATTTCCTGTAAAAAAAAGTATCATTTACAAATATTTATGCCAAAAAAATCTTATTATCTGGTCCTTCCTTGATGTACAAGCTATTTTTATCATTAGTTCTTTGAAAATCAATCTGAATAAGATAGTTATGTAGTCTTTCATACCATGCTCTAGAGGCTTTTTTTAGACTATACAATGCTTTGTGTAATTTGCAAACCATGTCCTTCTTGTCTTGATCAACAAAACCTTTAGGTTGTTCAATGTAAATCTCTCCATCTAGTATACCATTAAGAAATGCTAACTTGACATCCATCTGATAAACTTTGAATCCTTTGTATGCAACATATGCAAGTAAGGTTCTGACACCTTCCAATCTTGCAATAGAAGCAAAAGTCTCTCCATAGTCTACACCTTCTTCTTGAGAGTATCCTTTGCATACCATTCTAGCTTTTTTCCTTGACACCTTACCATCTTCATTTAACTTGTTTCTAAATACCCACTTAGTTCCAATCACATTTTTGCCTTTAGGCCTAGGTACAAGAGTCCATGTTTTGTTTTTCTCTATCTGTTCTATCTCTACATTCATAGCTTCAATCCAAATTTCATTGTCTAATGCATCCTTGACATTTTTAGGATCAAAATCAGCAAGTAAACAAGTGCCTTTAAACTTACTTCTTGTCATTATTCCTTCAGATTTATCTCCAATGATATGATCTGGTACATGATGCTTCTTGACATACTTGGCTAGCATAGGCTCCTTGTCTTTTGAATGACTTGTATTTTTATCTTTCTATGCTTTAACTTCTGGTTCTGGTTCTGGTTTCTCGAGCTTGATAGCTATTGATTTGATAGCTTCTGTTTGCAAATTAGGTCCTTGCAACTCGATAGGCATTAGCTCAGTTTGAACTTCCTACAACTCAGTTACAAAAGATTCTAGAGTAGAATATTTTTGATTGACAGGTGTGCTTGGCACTGTATCAAGTTCAATGAAAACAAATCTCCTATAGTCTTTAGGTTCCCTTTTTCTTTCTTCTTCAGTTCTTTCTGCAAACTCATCAACTTTTACATGTGCACTTTCTATGACTTTGTGAGTAGACAAATTCAAACATCTATATGCTTTACTTTGCAAGAATATTCAAAAAATATTCCTTCATCACCTTACACATCAAATTTAACTTTTCTAGATTCTTTCAAAATGTAACATTTTCTTCCAAATACTTTTTGGTAACTTACATTGGGTTTGTAGCCATACCATAACTCATAGGGGGTTTCGAATGAGTTCTTGTTTAGTTGTACTCAGTTCAAGGTATGAACTACAGTGTTTATAGCTTCCTTCCAGTACTTGATAGCAATTCTCTTTTCAATCATTAAGGTTCTTGCATATTCCATGATAGATCTATTCCTTCTTTCAGTTATTATATTTTGTTCAAGAGTTCTAGGTGCTAAAACTTATCTTTTGATTCCCCTTTCAATGCAAAATTTATTGAACTCATGTGAAATGAATTCACCACCTTTGTCTAACCTCAAACATTTCAATCTTTTGCCTATTTCATTCTCTACTCTAGCCAAATACCATTTAAAGTTTTCAAATGCTTCTAATTTCTCTCTTAGGTACATAACAGTTATCATTATTGAGTAATCATCAACAAAAAGAATGAAGAACTTTTCACCAGTATAACTTTCAATGCCAATAGGTCCACACAAATTAGTATGCACAATTTCTAAAATTTCTTCAAAGTGATAGTTTTTTCTTTTAAATCTAGTCTTTCCCATCTTGCGAATTTGACAATTCTTGCATAGACAAACCTCAGGTTTCTTTATGTTAGGAATGCCTCTTACTTTCCTGAATTTACTTATTTTTACCAGGTTATCAAAGTTCACATGACACGACCTCCTATGCCATAGCCAACATTCTTCAACTTGAGCAATAAAACATGAACATTCATCAAGTTCAAGATAAAACAAGTTACCTTTTGTTTGAGTGCCTGATCTAATCAGCTTTCCTTTGCCATCCAACAGTCTTGTCTTTCCATGCATGAATTTCACTTTGAATCCATTATTGAGTAGCTATGCCACACTTAATAGATTGTGTTTTAGTCCTTCTACCCAATATGCATTATCAAATACAAGTTCTTTGGTTAGTGAGATTCTTCCTTTTCCTTTTATGCAACAAGGTTCATTATTACCAAATCTCACACTACCACCATCATAGTCTTCAAAATGTTCAAACTTAGTTTTATCACTAGTCATGTGATTAGAACAACCACTATCTATAATCCATGTATCATTTTTTCTCACATGAGAAATGAGTGTCATTTCTTCATTATTATCAGACTCATCCTTTTCAACAATGTAAACAATTTCATCTTCTTTTTCATCATCAGAATCATTAGAATCTTTAGGCATGAAACATGTTTTCTTACCTTTATCCTTGAATGATTTGAAGTATTTCTTGCCATTGCACTTTTGACCTTTCTTCTCATCCTTGTGTTGGCACTCAAAATTGCATGATCAATTTTGAGCATCATTGAGAAAATTGAGCCCTTTAAACGCTTTTAAATGCATGTGTATCTAACTATACCTTTCAGCCCCTAAGGTGTTTAATGTGTCTAATGACCTGCATTCAGCTTGTCTAAGTGTTCCATGAAGAAAACTTGAGATTCTGAGCCAATCTGTGAAGTCCTACATTGAGCAAGTGCCAATTCTACAATTTTCACCTGTGTCAAATAGCGCTAGGAGGTTGTGTTCGCCAATGAATATCTCGCAGCCAAAAATGTTTCATGACTTGCCACTTTGGGAATCTATAATTTCAATACTTGAGAGCCTATGTTTCAGATTTTGGGTTGTTTCAAGTTTGTTTGACTAGGTTTTGAACCCCTCAAAGTTGGTCAGTTACTATTTTCATGCTTTTTCAAATTGCACACATTTCTGGGAAAGCCTTGTTTGACTTGTAATAACTTTTGACCAGTTGACTAAAATGAGAAATTTCCTTTTGTGTTGCATTTTAGAAGTTAGATACTTGTTATGTTTCAAGTTTCAACTTTTGATGAATCTGTTTGATCAGTTTTCAATCATGATTCCAAACACAATTTACATCTTTTTACTGGTGTCAGCATTTGCAGATTTTTCAGTACCCCTGTTCGTGGTGTTATAACTCATAATTCATGATAGCTGAGATCAAATGGATTGTACCACTATTTTTTTCTCTAAAAATACTTTAAGTGTGTCAGTTTTCACATCTTAACGAATCCATTTGCACATTTTTCCAGGTCAATTCCATTTCTAAAAATCGCTTTCTGTCATTGTTCCAGTTTGCAAAATCCAAGTAGCCTACTTTGACCGCTTACCATTTGTGGCCAGTTATTCATCATGAGCCCAAATCATAGATCTATAATTTCCTCATGACAGATAATCAATGTCCTAGTTTTCATTTCCCCATGTGCCCATTTGCCTAGTTTTCCAAGCCAAATCCGAACCTAGTTTGTTGTTTTCTGACTTGTTTACTTGCAGGTAATTCTGAGAAGGCAACTTTGACGGAGAATATCTTTTGATTGGGAATTTTTAATAAGATGAGATCTGACAGGGTGAAATTATGTGGAGCAAAGATTCGGTGTGCCAGTTTTTAGAGCCTGGTTAGAGGTTTGGGTTAGCTTTTAAGGCCAGTCAACAGACCAGCTGGCACCAATTTGACAGTTTGCAAAAAGTGATGAAATGACTTTTTAATGATCAATCAATTCTTGAATTTGAGTTTAATTAGTATCATATTGATCAATAAGTTACTTTGTAATGTCATTCCTCCGAAAATGGAAAAAAATTTAGTTGGGCCACTATGTGACCCGACTCATATGATCAGGATATGATTTTATCAGCATTGTTTCATTGCAAGGATGGCAACATTTATCTGCCAAGAGGTAAAATTAGATGAAGGCATCTTTTCCACATAAATATTACTTGTCCCCATGGCATCAGGAGGGAAGGAGGTCTGCATTGGAGCCTGAAAGTGTTTTAAATTTATAAATGTTTTTGCAAATTGTGGTAAAAATAACACGTTTACAATGTGTCTATCCATTATGAAAGTATTGTTCTTATGAGGAAAGGAAAGCTTAGTCAAGGTTTAAAAGGGGATGTCCGTGTTTATATGAATGGTTGAAAAGAACAAACGCAAAGGAGGCATATGATGTCATTCCTTCCAAATAGCGCCCAAGACTAATAGGAATTGGCATGAAACTGCGAATTAAACTATAAAATTTTGTGAATGACTTTCATTAAGTGCGACAGAGTATTTTATAGAGATGAATCTAACTTAGCTCCTAAGTGTTCATAATTCCTTTACCATAACAATCCCAAGGAAATGAGTCAAATCTTCTCACACTTCTAATTAGCCAGTACACTTGGCTCCCAAACCTCCCTTTTGTAAACATAAATCTTCAACTTGTCTTAAAACTCTCATGGTTGCTATCACCTTAATTTTAGGTTCATCACATTTAAAAAAAAAGGTTGAGGCCATAGTTGGAATGGCTCATCGCATGAGCAGAGGGTCTCATTTTCAAACTCGCGCTAAATGAAGTTTTCCATCCATGTTTTTGCAGTGTATGATGGTAGCTCCACAATAGAGAACATCCACAAAAAGAAGTTAGTACAAGGAATAAGAACATTTGATGCCATTGGAAGGAGTAGGGTAGATGTCTTATGTGAATAGCAGCAGAGTGTTAAAATAGTCAATGCCTTTTAAAAAGGGAGGAGCTGCCAATAATATAAATGAATGCCAAGTCAATGCAAGAGAATTTGCATGCAAGGAAGCTCAAAAAGATTCATGCGTTGAAAAGATCCCAAGCCCATGCACAGTAGCATAAACAAAGAAGAACCGGCAGCCATTAAGAGGACACTCCATGTGGAAAAAGAGATCTGCCCAGAGAATAGTCATGACCAACCACAAATGGAGCACTATGAAAGACAAAAAAAAAAAAAAGAGGCATCCACATTCGCAAGAAAATGTAGTCAAAGGAGCAAAAATAGTGATAAACTTTAATCCCACATTGGGGATACTGTAAAGTTTTTAGCGATATAAATAGAAAAGTGCTCATTGATTAGAATGTCTTAAAGACACGGAGTCTTTTGTGGATGAGAAAGGCTGCTTGTGGTGCACGCGTGCACGTGGACAAATGACAAGGCATTACATCAACAAGTTTTTGGATGGACGCGCAAGCATGATGATGTTGTGGAATCAAAGGAAGGACCACAGGATTGCGCCATGTGGCACATCCTATGGTGCCTGCTTCCCTGCAATATCAAGTTGCAAGGAAGATAAATAATGTGGGAAAGTGAGTTGTCACCATGTGGCAAGCAGGTCCTAGGTGCGATGATGTGTCAATGAGGTGGTCATACTTTGTAGGTGATGTGGGTCCCAATTGGTGATGAGGTGGCAATAATGACCAATTGCAAACAAAGGCACAAGATGCTGCCACATGGTAGATCTAATAAATCGTGCATTCCCACAAAAGGAAGATGCAAGGAAGATAAATAATGCAGAAAAGTGAGCAAGTGCCACATGGCGTGGGTCACGGTGGCATAGATGTGGCAAATAATGCAAAGAGGGAGCCAATTGAACATTGACACATGGCACCTGGTCAAAGGGGGGTTGACCACAAATTTGAAGGGGATGGAAAATTAAAGTGATTAAAAAAATTGTATTTTAAAATGTTTTCAAAAATGATATGTTAGAGTTTTTTTAATTGTGAAAAGGCATTCTCTAATGTTCAGACATTAGAATGTTTTATATTTTTGGAATTTTAAATTTCAAATAGTTGCAAATCTAAACATTTATAGCAAGGGAGTCATTTTCAAAATGACTTTCAGGGGGTTTCTGAAAGGCAAAATAAGCGATGTTATAAATTGCCAAAATCGGGAGAAGATGAACTTTCTAATTCCAGAGCAAATTTTTATACAGAATGCCACTGGTTCCTACCATACGAGGTTTTGTCCCATATTCCTAATAGGCAACCGCATTCAGATGACAAAGTTCAAAACTATTTTTTGGCATGATAATGAGTTAAATATTGATAAAACATGATAAAAATGTAGTTGGGATTGAATTTGGTTACATTCAAATTAGTTAAATTTTGATTCCTTCAGCATTTTATGATGCAGTTCAAAATTTTGGAAAGCAAAAGGATTTCATCATTTAGTAGAAGATATTTTCCAATCAGTTACAGGTAATGATGAAATCAAATCAGATCAGATGGAAGAGAGACGTTAGAGAGAGTCTTTTCAGTTGCAGAAGAGGGAATTTAAAGTGGACAGATGTCGATTGTAGATTCAATCTGAGAATTATTTCTTATCTATATCTTTCTATCTTTCATTTAGTGTAAGGGTTCCATTCTTGGTCACTGAGAAACCAAGTGGTTGGCAGTTTTCTCTGGGTAATACTAGTAGTGTTCAAGTTTTTTCTATGAAACCACATTCTTCAACAAATTTCTCTTGTATGAATAGCATTTTGAAGGATAATACAGATAGTTCAAATTTGTTAGGTATTTCTCATGCCTTCATTTCATGCATATGGTTGTATTGTTTCAAGGAAATTAGTACAAGGAATAACAGATCTAGTTTCATTCTAATTCTTGTCTCCCTTTATCAATGAACTTCAAAGTTTTGTGGTCTTTGAACAAAAAGTGTAGATCATAGTTGCAGTCCCTTAAGGTTGTATGTTATTTCATTGTTTCTTATGACTCAAGAAATTATGTAAATGCTTTAGGGAACTAACAAGGTTGCAAGTTTACTAATGGGGATATCATGTAAGAATGAGGTTTAGATTGAGCACAGATGTCTATTTACAAGTTAAATAGATAGATCAAATATCTGAATATATGTATAAGTATCAGATATCCATACGTATGCATTTGATTCATGAATTTTCCCAATGGTTAAGGCATTGATCAGCTACAGGATCATTAAGTCCTATTGCTGCATATCTGAGGGTTTTGTTGAATTCAACATCTTTAATCAAATGTTATTTACATTTTACTTTGAAGGACCTAAATAGAATGCCCTCACTCAGCTTGTGAATATTCTAGATCTACATTTCGCTACTATAGATTGATGTTATTTCATGAGTTTTTAGGAGATATAAGGGAAAAATCTACTTAATAGATTTAGGGATATATTTTTGCATTGGTACATTATCAATTGAATATGAGGTCTACCTGCCTAGGTTAAGCAGAGCCTGAAGTAGAAGGGTCGTGCCTTATAGTTGGCCTGTTATCAGAAATGGCATATTGAAAATGGGATTTAGTTGCCCCTAGATATGTCAATTTTTCAGTGGGATAATTGAAAACCCTCTAGCATTTTCAAACACCAACAAAATGGCAACTCGACTAGGGACTCTATGAAGAAATTCATTGTTAGACTTACTAGAATCTCTAGCATAAATAACAAGGTCATGAAGTGTTTTCCATTTCTTTACTGAAGATTCATGTCTCCCAGTAAAGTTTTATCCATTTCCAGTAGTATGTTGTGAGAATTGAATGTAAATTACGTTCTATGACTTTTATAAGTCTATCTTCAATTGATTTAGTCTTTGCAAGTACTGTTGAGAAAGTTTAGAGTCAAGAATTGATTTATAAAGTGTAAATTCTTTTCAAGATGATAATGATCTGCAAGTTTCTCCTACATTGAAGGTTTGGTTTAGATTTTTCAAGTGACAAATTATTTTTTATTTCTCACAAAGTGTGAGTGGTGACTCTCAAATCTCTGTACTAGTTTGTTCCTAGTTGATTTAATTGCAAAATTTTGAAGGACCTTCAGTTGTATGGGTAGATCTAAAGCTTTTGGTAGTTTCTTGAAAAGGAATTTTGAATTCTTGATAAGTTTTAAGTGTTGTTTGCAATCTGTTGTTATAAGAAATTGAAATGTAAAAAGTGAATCATAGTAGTGATTATTATATTCCTCTTGCAAAGAGGTGGCGACTCTACAAAGGATTCAATCAGTGGTGTGAAGTGTTTCATGCTTGCACCTGTGCCAATCAGTAGATCTGAGGTTTCATACAACAACACACAAAGGTATTTTCAGTTTTCATGTCTTTGCACTTCGTCAAAATTGAATGGTAGAAATGGTTGCCTCCAGCTAGTGGTTTCAGCACTAAGAAAAAGAGGTAGGAGTTTTAAAATTTTGTAAGATGGATTCTGAGTCTAGGTCTGAAAGTGATATGCCAACTCTTGTAAGTGTTTGTGCAAACATTGCTAGATTGAAGAGAAGGATTCATGATAAGACTATTTTAATGTTAAGACATACAATTGGTGATGTTAAGGGTTTTAGTGGATTTCAAATTTATATGAAGTTCAAATCAGTAGTTATGAATCTTGATGACTTTTTTAGACCTGAGTAGTCTTCTTGGCCCGTGGTGCTCTTAGAAGTTTTTATGCCACATTCGATTGATTGGCCAGCCAAGATAAGATTAGATAAGATGTGTGAAATCCAAGATTTTATCATGGAGGTTGAAAGTGTTTTGAAGGCTAATGAGTCTAGTATTAATGAATGCAATGAGTCCATTGAAAGTGATAATGAATATGAAGAGTCTCAACTTTATGAATCAAAGGATAGTAATCAAAAGTCTGATAACATGCATAATGTGGATTCATCTTTTTATGATAATGAATATAAAGAAGAGGAACAAGGTAATAGCAGTAATTGTCTTCTTTCTAGTGATGAATGTGAATGTGTTACAATGCCAATTGTTGAGGTGTTGTCTAAAGAAGAAGATGTATGTGATGATCAGGATGTTGATTTTTCAGAATATATTACTAACAATTTTGTTGTTACAAATGTAGCAAGCTATCCAGATAATAATCACCGCCAAGGAAAAGAAACCAGGGATGAAATCTTGTTGAGTGTTGATGAGATTTTTGATTTGTTGGCTCATGATTTTGAAAGGTTTTCTAACCAATCTAAGGATGTCGCAAATTCATGTGGTGAAGTCATTTCCCCTAAATTTGATGCTGAAGAAGAAATAGTTTTAGAATATGCTCTGTCAAGTTTAGGAGGTGTATGTGATGGAAATTCATGCATCAATACACATGATGACTTCTATGTTGAAAATGAAGCTGTAGGGACTAGGTTTATTGCTGATTCATTATTTTCTTGTTTTCATGAAGATGAGATAAATTCAGATAGCTCATGTGATGAGGAAAGAATTAGTAATGAAATGGTTTATCCTAGTGAGTTATTTGAGGAAGAAATTGATATGGATCAGCATATCGTGAACATGCAGTTTCATGATGATTCTTGTGATTTGGTATTTAATCAATTTTTTGAGTGTGAAGAGGTTGCATATGTTCAATCTGGTTTATGGAGTACTGATTTTGCAAACAAGGAGAAATCAGAGTTTATATACTCTTCATATCTGGAGGCACAAGGTGAGTTACAATCTGATCCATGTAACTTGTTGAATGTAGTTGAATACCAAAATTTTGTGTTTTTGGTTGAAGGAACCCATGGGTTAGACAATAGTGATCAGTTTTAGTTTGATGTCATTTGTTATGATCACACTGATTCATTTTTTCATAGTGAGCAAGATGAAGAAAGTATGTTTGATTTTTATATGCACTATGGAAGTAATGATAACAGTTTTGTTTCAGCTGACTTGTTAATGAGAAAATCTAATGTATGTGGTGAAACTGATGTAAGTGAGAATTTCATTTTTCCTATGTTTGATTTTTATATGCACTATGGAAGTAATGATAACAGTTTTGTTTCAGCTGACCTGTTAATGAGAAAATCTAATGTATGTGGTGAAACTGATGTAAGTGAGAATTTCATTTTGCCTCAAGAGAATGTAAATGAAAATCAAGTATATGACAGAGGTAAGGAGTTCTAAAACTTTTTGGTGGCCCGGGGCCATCACTTGTACATAGTTAGAGTAGTTTCCCTATTTTCAATAAGGTTGTTCAACAGAAGTTTTTAAAGTTCAAGTGCGTGGTTTGCTCCTCCCAGAGATCTAAAATCTTTCCATGCCCACAAGGGACATGCATCCCTAGACAAAGCCACTGTTGGGACTCAAAATTGCGTGATCAATTTTGAGCACCATTGAGAAAATTGAGCACTTTAAACATTTTTAAATGCATGTGTACTTAGCTGTACCTTTGAGCCCCTAAGGTGTTTAATGTTTTATAACACCCTGTATTCAGCCTGTCTAAGCATTCCATGAAGAAAAATTGAGATTTTGAACCAATCTGTGAAGTCCTACTTTGAGCAAGTGTCAATTTTGCAATTTTCACTTGTGTCAAACATCGATAAGAGGTTGTGTTCACCATTGAATATCTTGCACCCAGAAATGTTTCATGACTTGCCACTTTGGAAATCTATAATTTCAATACCTAAGAGCCTATGTTTCAGATTTTGAGTTGTTTTGAGTTTGTTTGACTAGGTTTTGAACCCCTAAAAGTTGGTCAGTTACTATTTTCATGCTTTTGCAAATTGCACACATTTCTTGGAAAGCCCTCTTTGACTTGTAATAGCTTTTGACCAATTGATCGAAATGAGAAATTTCCTTTTTTGTTGCATTGTAGACATTAGAGACTTGTTATGTTTCAAGCTTTAGCTTTTGATGAATCTGTTTGATCAGTTTTCAAGCGTGATTCCAAACGTAATTTATATCTTTTTACTAGTGTCAGCATTTGCAGATTTTTCAGTGCCCATATTCATGGTGTTATAACTCCTAATTTGTGATAGGTCAGATCGAATGGATTATATCACTATGTTTTCCTCTAAAAATACTTTAAGCGTGCTAGTTTTCACATCTTGACGAATCCATTTGCACACTTTTCTAGGTCAATTCCATTTGTAAAAATTGCTTTCTGTCATTGTTCCAGTTTGCAAAATCCAAGTAGCCTACTTTGACCGCTTGTCATTTGTGCCCAATTATTTTTCATGAGCCCAATTCAAAAATCTATAATGTCCTCATGACAGATAACCAATGTCCCAGTTTTCATTTCCCCATGTGCCCATTTGCCTAGTTTTCTAAGCCAAATCCAAACCCAGTTTGTTATTTTCTAACTTGTTTACTTGCAGGTAATTCTGAGAAGGAAAATTTGATGGCAAATATATTTTGACTGGGAATTCCTCATAAGATGAGATCTGATAGGGTGAAAGTATGTGGAGCAAAGAGTCAGTGTACTAGTTTTCAGAGCATGATCAAAGGTTTGGGTCAGCTTTTAATGCCAGTCAATAGACCATCTGGCACCAATTTGACAGTTTACAAAAAGTGGTGAAATGATTTTTTAATCATCAATCAATGCTCAAATTTGAGTTTAATTAGTATCAGATTGATCAATAGGTTACTTTGCAATGTCATTCGTCCAAAAACAAAAAAAATTGCAGTTAGGCCACTATGTGACCCGACTCATATGATCAGGATATGGTTTTATCAGCATTGTTTCATTGCAGGGATGGAAACATTTATCTGCCAAGAGGTAAAATTAGATGAAGGCATCTTTTCCACATAAATATTACTTGCCCATGGCATCAGGAAGGAAGGAGGTCTGCATTGGAGCTTGAAAGTGTTTTAAATTTATAAATGTTTTTGCAAATTGTGGTGAAAATAACACGTTTACAATGTGTCTATCCATTATGAAAGTATTGTTCTTATGAGGAAAGGAAAGCTTAGTCAAAGTTTAAAAGGGGATGTCCATGTTTATATGAATGGTTGAAAAGAATAAATGCAAAGGAGGCATATGATGACGTTCCTTCCAATTAGTGCCCAAGACTAATAGGAATTGGCATGAAACTGTGAATTAAACTATAAAATTTTGTGAATGACTTTCATTAAGTGTGATAGAGTATTTTAGAGAGAAGAATCCAACTTAGCTCCTAAGTGTTCATAATTCCTTTACCATAACAATGCAAAGGAAATGAGTGAAATCTTCTCACGCTTCTGATTAGCCAGTACACTCAGCTCCCAAACCTCCCTTTCATAAACATAAATCTTCAACCTATCTTAAACCTCTCGTGGTTGTTATTATCTTTATTTTAGGGGCATCACATTAAAAAAAAAGGTTGAGGCCATAGTTGGAATGGCTCATCGCATGAGAAGAGGGTCTCATTTTCAAACTCACGCTGAAGGAAGTTTGCAATCCATGTTTTGATAGTGTATGATGATAGCTCCACAGTAGAGAACATCCAAAAAAAGAAGTCAGTGCAAGGAATAAGAACATTTGATGCCATTGGAAGGAGCAGGGTAGAGATCTTATGTGAATAGTAGTAGAGTGTTAAAATAGTCAATGCTTTTTAAAAATGGAGGAGCTGCCAATAATATAAATGAATGCCTAGTCAATGCAAGAGAATCTGCATGCAAGGAAGCTCAGAAAGATTCATGCATTGAAAAGATCCCAAGCCCATGCATAGTAGCATAAATAAAGAAGAACCGGTAACCATTAAGAAGAAGCTCCATGTGGAAAAAGAGATCCAACCAGAGAATAGTCACAACCAACCATGAATGGAGTACTATGACAGACAAAAAAAAGAAGGCATCCACATTCACAAGCAAATGCAATCAAAGGAGCAAAAAGAGTGATAAACTTTAATCCCACATTGGGGATACTATAAAGTTTTTAGCGATATAAATAGAAAAGTGCTCAGTGATTAGAATGTCTTAAAGACACAGAGTCTTTTGTGGACTAGAAAGGCTGCTTGTGGTGGACCCATGCACGTGGCTAAATGACAGGGTGTGACATCAGCAAGTTTTTGGATGGATGCGCAGGCGTGATGATGTGGCAGAATCAAGGGAAGGACCATAGGAAAGCAGGCTGATGCCATGTCGCAGGTAGGTCTCAAGTGCGATGACATGTCAATGAGGTGGTCATACTTTATAGGTGACGTGGGTCCCAATTGGCGATGAGGTGGCAATAACAACCAGTTGCAGATGGAGGCATAGGATGCTACCACGTGGCAGATCTGATGAATGGTGCATTCCCACAAAAGGAAGATGCAAGGAAAATAAATAATGCGAGAAAGTGGGTAAGTGCCATGTGGCACAGGTCACAATGGCACTGATGTGGCAGATAAAGCAAAGAGGCAACCAATTGAACATTGACATGTGGCACCCGATCAAAGCGGGGTTGACCACAAATTTGAAGGGGATGGAAAATTAAAATGATTAAAAAAAATTCATTTTAAAATGTTTTCAAAAATGATACGTTCAAGTTTTTTAAATTGTGAAAAGGCAATCTCTAATGTTCAGACATTAGAATGTTTTATATTTTTGGAATTTTAAATTTCAAATAGCTACAAATTTGAACATTTATAGTAGGGGAGTCATTTTTGAGAAGACTTTCAGGGGGTTTCTAAAAGGAAAATTTGGCAATGTTATATATAGCCGAAATCAGGAGAAGACAAACTTTCCAATTCCAGAGCCATTTTTTACACAAAATGCCACTAGTTTCTGCTATAGGAGGTTTTGTCCCAGATTCCTAATAGGCAACCACATTTATATTACAAAGTTCAAAACTATTTTTTGGCATGATAATGAGTTAAATGTTGATAAAACATGATAGAAATGTAGTTGGGATTGAATTGGGTTACATTCAAATTAGTTAAATTTTGATTCCTTCAGTATTTTATGATGCAATTCAAATTTTTGGCAAGCAAAAGGATTTCATCATTTACCAGAAGATATCTTCCAATCAGTTACAGGTAATGATGAAATCAAATCAGATCATATGGAAGAGAGAGGTTAGAGAGATTCTTTTCAGTTGCACAAGAGGGAATTCCAAGTGGATAGATGTTGATTGCAGATTCAATCTAAGAATTCTTTCTTGTCTATATCTTTCTATCTTTCATCCATTGTAAGGGTTCTAGTCTTGGTCACTGAGAAACCAATTGGTTGGCAGTTTTCTCTAGGTAATACCAGCAGGGTTCTAATTTTTTTTGTGAAACCACATTCCTAAGCAAATTTCTCTTGTATGAACAGCATTAGGAAGGATAATACAGATAGTTCAAATCTGTTAGGTGTTTTTCATGCTTTCATTTCATGCATATGGTTGTATTATTTCAAGGAAATTAATACAAGGAATACTAGATTTAGTTTCATTTTGATTCTTGTCTCCCTTTATTAGTGAGCTTCAATGTTTTATGGTCACTGAACAAAAAGCGTAGATCATAGTTGCAGTCCCTTAAGGTTGTATGTTATTTCATTGTTGCTTATGACTCAAGAAGTTATGTAAATGCTTCAAGGAACTAATAAGGTTGCAAGTTTACTAATGGGGATATCATATAAGAATGAGGTTTAGATTGAGCATAGATGTCTATTTACAAGTTAAATAGATAGATCAAATATCTGAATATATGTATAAGTATCAGATATCCATATGTATGCATTTGATTCATGGATTTGCCCAATGGTTAAGGCACTGATTAGCTATAGGATCATTAAGTCTTATTGCTGCATATCTAAGGGTTTTGTTGAATTCAACATCTTTAATCAAACATTCTTTGCATTTTATGTTGAAGGGCCTAAATAGAATGCCCTCACTCAGCTTGTGAATATTCTAGATCTGCATTTAGCTACTATAGATTGCTGTTATTTCATGAGTTATTAGGAGATATAAGGGTAAAATTTGCTTAATATATTCAGGGATATGTTTTTGTCTTGGTACGGTATCAATTGAATATGAGGTCTACCCATCTAGGTTTGGCATAGCCTGAAGTAGAAGAAGGGTCATGCCTTATAGTTGGCCTGTTGTCAGAAATGGCATATTGAAAATGGGATTTAGCTGCCCCTAGATATGTCAATTTCTGAGTGGGATAATGGAAAACCCTCCAGCGTTTTCAAACACCAACACCTTGTTCAGCTTATTTGGGCACCTACCACTAATATGTCCAATTTCTTCACAAGAAAAACATATTAGAGGAATCTTAATTTTGTATTTCCCTTTGCCTCTTGAATATTTTCTTACTAGTAGAGCTTCAACTACCTCAAGATCAATGTCTGAACTCTGTTCTAATTCTTCATCACTATCTGATTCAGGATCCTTTATCTTCTTGCCTTTCTCCGTGAGTGAAAGCTTGGCTTCAAATGTTGATTTAATGTTTTTGGCAGCTGGAAAATAATTATCATAGTTTTCTAACTCGAATGCAGTTAATCTTCCAACTATGGCCTCTAGATTTACCTTATGATTTGCTTCACATCTTCTTTCTTGAATTGTGGAGACTCTAATTGCATAAATAGGAAGTAGAGTTCTAAGAACTTTACTTATAACTATCTCCTCCTTGATATCTCCTCCAAATTCTTTAATTGCACTAACACTTGCTTTAACTCTTTAAACATATTTTTCTATGTTTTCATCCTCTCTCATCCTCATCTGATCAAATTATCCTCTCAAACTTTTTTCCTTGGCTCTTCTTACATTATTATCACCTCCATAGATCTCTTTCAATTTGTTCCATGTTTCAAAAGAAGTTTTGCAATCCTTGATATCATCAAATTCTTCATAACTTAGAGAAAATGCAATATCTATCATCATGTTGTTGTGAGTCCTCTTTTTAGAAATATCATTGATAGATAATGTACCAATAGGTTCTGCATATTTTTCATCAAGGTACTTCAGCCCTAAATCACCAATAGAAGCCAGATGACATCTCATCAATCCCTATTGTGCTAAGAAGTTGTCCCTGTTGAGTCTTAGAATTTCCCTCTTGTAAGAAATCTTGATCTTTAGCTTAGATCCTTGAAATCTTTTTCTACAAGAACCAAAATCTCTAATACCAATTTTTGGGATTATAGATGAAGTAACTAAGAGGGGGGGTGAATCAGTTACCACAAAACAAATCCTAATCCCCTAGATGTCTTAAATAACTAGTTACTACTATCACTCGGTAAACACATCACAAAAATGTCATAACTCAATAGATTAACTTATTACTAATCTTTAGACATTCATAACTAGTAGCATGCATGAAAAATTAAATAACATGAACACAAGAGACACCAAATTTAATGTGGAAACCCAATATGAGAAAAATCACCAACTAACTAGCTACCAATCTTCACTCTTTTGAAGTGAGCCCTATTAGGAGCCAACCCTTTTAAAGGTTAAAATACACACCGTTAGGTGTGATCCTATTAGAGGATTTAATCACCCTATTAAGAGTAGCGTTGCTAGAGGTCTTTAGAACAATTCAACTAAACTGTCACCCTGTTAAAGGAGCTATAAAATGGCTATTAAACTAATCATGTTAAAAGATTTGAAATCACTGCTACAATGGTTAGATAGTAATAATGAATTGACCTAAATATGATGCAACTAAATTTTCTGATTATAGATCTCTATTCTACACCATTAGATCCTCTTCGATCAAATATAGCTTTGCTACTCCTCAATAATCTCTGATCACCCTTCAAAATTTGCTTTCACAATAATCAGTCCTCCTTCCCATTCATATCACATCAAATCCATCCCTTACTTAGAATTTGCAACTTAACCTCTTATATATACCATTCAAAGTATTAAGTTGTCACATTCACAAGTTACATTTACCAATAAACCATACATCAGTTGACTACAAATATTACATTAAATAAATAAATTTTATTTCACAAAATAGTGAAATCCTTCATTAGCTGACCCTACTCAATAAGCACTACTTCTAGAAACAATTTCCTAAATTAACCATCTTAACTCGATTAACACTACAATATCTGCAAAATTCTTTGGCTACTAAGTGAACTCAATAAGAACTGAATTTCCTTTGCTATCCATGAGAGGTCGGTAAGAACTATCTTTTTTTGTGCTAACCAACTAAGCTCGTTAAACACTACAAACCTTCTTTGCTAACCTTCTAAGCTCAGTAGACTCTATCTTTTTCCTTGCTGACCAACTGAGTTTGGTAGACTCTGTCTAATGATTGATATGACATTTTTGTAACATCAAAGACAACACACAATTGAACAATTGTATCCAACAAGTAGGAGTACAAAACAAACCTATCAACTTAGGGGGAGTTATTAGATTTTGAGGTACAAATTACTACCAAATTTTGAAATTTTGATGTTTTGTATATAAGTCGAATAAGAGATATGTTATGCTTGTAAGAATAAAGGATATCAATGTATGACCAAGTGTTTTTGACAAAGGGCGAGATTGATGATCTCAAATCTATTTTGATGAGTGTCTCCAAACTTTAGTCATTTACTTAGTTCATGTTGAATAAGTAGTACATGTTGAGCACAACATGTATATAATAGAGCATGTCAAGTCCACAGTAAGTACCAAACCACTCATGTCTGAAGTCAGTCAAGTGCTAAGTAGAAAATATATGCTGAGTAATTTAGGAGCTTAGTAAGTAGTACATGCCGAGTGATACAAATTCTAAGTTAGAATATAGAGAATAGTATATGTTGAGCATCAAAAATTTTAGATGTCGAGTAAGAATTTTTTTTTATAATTTTTTGTAATGGTGCAAACAACTATGTAAACTATTTTTGAGCCAACTTAAAGATTTAATTACAATATTTGGAGATAAGGACAAATCCAAAATTGGAGTCCCAATGCATTACATGCAGTAAATGAAAAAAAGGGAAGGTTTAAGTGGCAAAATTGATGAATCATAGCCATTGATTCATACTTAACCCTAAGTCACCTAAGTCTTCTTAAGGAGGACAAACCCTAAAATATTATTGATTCAAAGAAGGTGTATGAAGGAGTGAAGAAAGAATTTTGCATGCAAAAATAGAGCATTCATGTTGGCTAAGGATTTGTGATCTAAGACTACATTGAAGAATGAATTAGAGGAGAATGAAGGAAAGGAAAATATACAACAAAGAGACATCTGACCAAGGATGATCAAGAATACATCAAATTAGAGGTGATATGTCATCAAGAAATCAAACTCTAACTACAAGATCATTGTTGAGTCATTCTATCAGGTGAATCAATTAAATATTTTAATAGAGTAGTCCCAATAGGTTGTATTGAAATTCTTTAACAAGATACTTACTTAATTGTGAGTTGAAGTCCTTTACAAGGCACACTTTTAGCAAGGTGTTGAAATCCTTTAATAGGGTGAGACCTAAAACTCTTTGTAAGTCTTTAATAGGGCATACCTTTCATAGGTTAGATCATGTCTCATGATCAAACATTGTAACCTTCATTGGATACACTTTATACTGTAGTACTAAAGATTTTTGTGTGTCATCTCCACCCTAGTTTTACCTTATCATTAGAGGGTTTCTGACTAATCATATCTGGTGTCATACATGTGTGAATGTTTACTTGTTGTCACGGTTTAGATGTATATGTTTTACATGGTATTTTAGTTTACTTAGAGAATGTATAAGATGAATGTGTGGTGAAACTTTTTACGGGTAGAAGTTTAAACTACTGATTCACCCCCACCCCCCTTCCCCCTAAAAATTTAATCTTTCCTATTGTAATTCCAACATATTATGGAGGCCTTGTGGTTCATTTTGGACTCAAAAAAATATTGGACCTAGTTAGGAGGTTTTATTTCTTACCAAAGTTTCAGAAGGATGTCACAAAGGTGGTGGGAACTTGTACTATTTGTCAAAGGGCCAAAGGAGTATCTAAGAAAGTAGGACTTTACCAATCACTACTACAAGGAAACTTGAAACAATAAAATTATCATTTCCTCATAACCCATAATAGATCTAAAATAAATAAATACTTAAAATCCACATGCTAGGGAATAGAAAACATGCCCCAAATTATGTGACACTAAGATATACCTTGGAAAACCCTCATTAAGGGAAAATTATAGCCTCCAAAAATATCAATCACCATCTATTGTTCAACACAAAACTATTACAATACAAATATGGAAGCCTTCAAAGTCATAGCTACAATCAAGTAATCCATATAAACAAGAATGAATTGATGCATCCCATGCCATGCTTCCAACCTTCACAAATGCTACCTTTTCTAACTTGTTTGTCCTTGTCTTGCATGACTTCCATTTTTTTCTTTTTCCTTGCTTCTATAACTACCCTTGTGGTTTCATTTATAGGAGAAATCTCCCACAAAACCACCAAGTGGTATTACATAAACCTATTGAAAACTACAATTGGAACAATTGTTATGTAGTCATTGATGTCAAAGCTTACTAGTAAGACATTTGCTAATAGTGTAGAGTGCCATATCTTATGATTGATGAAGAGGATTTGAAAGAGAAGATAACAAGGTGAGATAGTGAAGTTTTTGATAAATATGGGTAAGTGTGATGGAATTACAATGGGCACTTGATTAATTGGTATTTGAAAAGATAATGTGTTATTTTATCCTTGTATGAAGTATAGAAGGGGTGATTAAAATACCAATTTTGTCCTAGTATCCTATGGTCAATGAAAAAGATAAGCATTACCAAGCAGAAAATTGAGGAACTTAAGTTATAGATGAGAAAAAGAGTATTAGCCAAGTAATAGGAAAACACTTAGCAAGATGAAGAGAAAACTTAGTAACGATGGAGCACAAAGATAGCCAAGTGAGCCATTTTAAGCCAAGGGAGACAAACTAGTAGTGACCAAAATACCTAGTGATAATTGAGCTGAAGAACATAGTGATGACCAAGTGTCAACAAAATAAAATTTTATGAAAGAATCAAGGTTTGAGGCCAATATAATTTACTTTACAATTTGATCAAGATGTGTGAATGATAAGTACTAATGAGTCAGAGTATTTAATGCATAAATTGAGATTATTAAGAAATATAAAGAGAGGATTAAATGAGAAGTTTCCAAAAGTTTCAAGAAAGAATTAGAAGGAAAAATGACAAACAAATTCAATGAACCTAGTCAAACCCTAAGATCTATGGTTATGTTTAAGCTAGAAAAAGATTAAACTTTTCTATTTAAGGGGGTGCAAGAGATGTTTTAGCTTGGTTGTTGGACTAGTAAATTTGTGGAGAACAAGTGATGAAAAGAGTTGCAAAGAAAAGTGTGAATTTGGTATAGCAATATTTCTTGAAGGGTTTCCAAGAGATCAAAGATGGAGAATTTGATGAAATCCAATCAATGGACTACAATTGAGTCAAATGGAGATCTAAATTTTAAAAGTGAGTTGTGTTGGCTCAAGATTTAATAGTGTTTAAATAACCAAGGTGCTAAGAAAAAATAAATCTAGGGGTAGCTAATTCCTATGATTGATGAATTTGAATAGAACCTAGGCCAATTATAAGGTAGCTATATGTCTGCACTTAAGGCTCTACAAAACCTAGTTGGTTAGACCATTAGATTTATCACAATGACCAATGTTAAACATTAATCTAAATCTAATAAAGTAGGTAATACCCTAATTCTTCTATACTAATGCAATACAATAGGAATGTAGAAGCTACTTACAAAACCTAAGAATTCACAAACTAAGTGAGGGTCTTCCTCTCAGTTCCCCAAATAGAAAAGGGAATAATCACTTTGATTTAAGAATTTTAGCAAGAACCCTAAATCAAACAACAAGAACATACAAGATCCTATAGCTAAGATCAATGCCCTATCCTCTTTGGATAATATAGTCATGAGAAGTGTTAATTTCAAAAGGATTTTTTTGCAAATTTAATAGTATTGCCATTGTATTTTCGTATGTACTTTCAAAATGGAAGCAATCTCTCATATATAGAATGAAGTATGGATAGACATGTCTCTTCGTGGAACATGTCTATTCATTAGAATGTAATTAATATACTGACAAATAAATATCTCATATATTATATATATATATATATATATATATATATATATATATATATATATATATATATATATATATATATATATATATATATATCTTACACTTATATATAATATATATCAATATATATTTGTACTATAGTTTATCCTAACTAAAGCTACTAATTATTTAACACTCCCTCTTAGCTAGAGAGGATAAACAAGATTCATACACAATATGAATAACATATTACCTCAACATAAATAATAGTTTCTAAAATGTCAACTCATTTGACTTCCCAAATTATTGAATGCCAACTCATTTGGAAAATATCAACTTATTTGACATTTGAAAGTCAATTCATTTGACAACTGATCGATGCTAAAAACACCAAAACTTCCTTTTATCTAGGGAAGATAAATGGTATAATCATATTACATATCTTGTGATCACATGAAACATGATATGAAGCATCATCTAACATATAATATCTAGTTTTACATATCACCTAATATGTGATATGAGGAATCACCTAACATGTGATACCTACTTTACATATCACCTAACATGTGATATGAGGAATCACCTAACATGTGATATGAGGAATCACTTAACATGTGATACCTAGCTTTCATATTGCCTAACATGTGTTATGTAGAATCACCTAGCATGTGATACCTAGTTTTACATATCACCTAACACGTGATATGAGGAATCACCTAACTTGTGATACCTAGTTTTACATATCACCTAATCCATGATATGAGGAATCACCTAACATGTGATGCCTTGTTTTACATATCAGCTAACACTTGATATGAGGAATCACCTAACATGTGATACCTAGTTTTACATATCACCTAAGACGTGATATGAAGAATTACCTAACACGTGATACCTAGTTTTAGATATCATCTCAATATGATATCAGAGATATGGTCTAATCAAGAATATCCAGTCTCATGATATTCACCATAACTCAAAATTGTTCAAAGGTAACGTGTATTAACCATAGGAACATTCATAATCTATTTTGATCAATTTTAGCCATCGCACAATGTCTATCACAATCTAGAAGGTCATGGCCTATTTAAGAAATCATTTATCCTAATTTGTTCTAGCCATCACACTATATCTATCATGATAAAATATTATGTTATTATAAGATTTTAATCTTCCAATAACATTAAAAAAAAAGTGATAATCATTTGGAAGTCATTACTTCCTCATGATTTACATAGGTCCCATAAGGAATTAAATTATATCATTAGAACAATAATCAATTAAATCAAGTTTACCTCATAAGTGTTTCACCTTCAATAGTGAAACTCCTTCTCAATCATTATGATCAAGATTGTCACAAGTTGGTTAAACCCATTTGTTCCCGTTGATGCTCAAGTTCATCAACATTTAGTCCTCTTGAAGATGCCAGACTCCCTCTAAATCTGAATTCCAAATGATTTCATAATTGTTTTCAAATATTTACTTTCATAAGGTGAGATCATATAGGAAATATAATGCATGAATCAACTTTTATTCTTAATGAATATTTATCACTTTGACTCTACCATCCACTGACTGCATATATGGTTTGTGTTTCTTATTGTATCTCCAACCTATAAGTTTGTTGGCTATAGAGATCTAATGCAAATATTTATTCCCCTTCGAGACATGGAATAATATAGGAAGATTTCTACTATCTTTTAATTTTATCAAATACATGTAGGAATGTCTCTTTCACACACTTTACATTACATGTTTGTGTTTTAATTCCAATAGTGTTCCACAGTGTTAGTATTTACAAATACATTTCTTCAAAACTCATTAATTGAACAAATCTACCTTTACAGTCACAAGTGTAAAGAGATACTTAAACTTCCTCTACATGAAATATTTAAATTTTCTCCATTATTTTATTGCCACTAAGAAACTTGGAAACCTCATTAATCAAGGTATTTTGAAGATTGTATAAGTGATCAATGATCCATCAAATTATTTGTAAACTAATCTAATATATGAGGATTCATTTTTAAAGAGAACCACAAAATATATTCTTTATTTCACTTACTCTATTTAAACTATTAATATATTTAATCATTCATTGAAAAAATGAAAATTAATTCTTAATTTAGGAGGCATTGAGATTCAACTTTATGATGGTTATAAGGATATTCATCAGTGCTTTATTTCAATCTATGACCAAATCCACACACTTCTTCCAATACTAAACATGTTTGTCTATGAAACAATGTATAAAGTCCAATATTTCTAATTTGCATAATGACAGTATTCAATGAGATCCTTCAATCTACATCATAATGTGGGCCATCTTCAATAATGTCAAGCTTTAGAATCTCATGCTCTTGTAAGTCACTTGTGACATGGCCCTAATGTCATTGTCGGCTACTCAATGGAAAACATATATCAAGAATGATTATCAAATTGTAATCTTCATAATCTCATGATTCATCAATTGCCTATGTGCTGATGCAAACATTCTATGGGTTATAGAACCATGATATAAGACTTCCCTCAAACATAGAAAGATTAGAAAACATAATTCCATTGTAGACCATGTACATGTCGAGGATCCTAGATGTTTTCACTCAAGGCGAAGCACAATTTTAACCATAGATGCTTGGACTTTTGGAAAATGGTGCAACACTTCACTAGGTTCCATCTGTCTTCCTTCCACTACACTCTAGCAATGATTTTTTCAACTTCAAAATCTTTGGCATAGACCTCAATAGCTAGTCAAAGTTTGTGGCAACATTGAAGGACTAGTAAAGTATTTGCAAATCACAAAATAGTTTCACATGAAGGTCACATAGTGTGAAGTATCATAGCCACCCAAAAATACAAGCTCATGACAACTCAAGATCATGAATATATTCTTTATGTTAGTTTGACTCCACACCAATTTCCATCTTGATTTTAGCATCAATAAAATATTTTTACAAGCTTTTCCAATCTCATAGAAAGCATGCAGTCTCCACAATGTTGCCATGGAAATAATTTAAGACTTCATAAAATTAATTAATAGTTTCTTATTTGCAACAACTTGGATCTAATACCATGGTGATTTCAAGAGGATCTACTTCAAATGTAATAACACTATCATTGTATTTTGGTATGTACTTTCCAAATGATAGTCATCTCTCTAATATAGGATGAAGTATGGATATACATGTCTATTCATTATAATATAATTAATATAATTACAAATAAATATCTCATATTATATATATATATATATTGTCATGTCCCCTTTTCAAATAATTAAAAAAATAATAATCCTTGCTAAGGCAGGCAGGCCCAAGAAAGTGAAGTTTCGGAAAAAGGGGGTTAATCTTTGGAAACCGTTGGACTAATAAATGAAAATTATTATTAAAATATGTTTCATTAACCTCTCTTGGATGTGAGTTACAGTTATGCCCTCTTTTAAGGGGTTTTGGAGGCATTTTGGGTTCATTCCGGAACTTGATTTTGCTCATTTCTTTGTTATTCTTCAGAGGCTGCCAAACCTGTGGAGAAGGAGACCCAAGAACGGGAGTTTATAGGTTTCCAGGGAGACCCAAGAATGGGAGTTTGCAGGTTTCTAGGAAGGCTAAGGATGGGAGTTTGAAGCCATTCCATGTGCATGCTCATACAGAGTTTTCCTTTGTGCTGAACAGTGCAGATTTGTGGATTTTCGAGTGTGTTTTTTGTATGAGTTTGGTGTTTTCAGTTGAGTATTTCATATCAGTTTGGGTTGCTGCTGTATTTCAGACTTTAAGGTGTTAAAATAGAGCTTAATATATGTATTGGGACGTGATTAAACTTCTGAGATAGATTATTAGTGTTTTTGTGGTGTTTCCAAGCATTTTTTGTGTTAATTTCGGGAGCCCGATGAGCATAGTTTTTGTCCTACATTTGAGAACTGTTGTGTAAAGGCTATACAGATCTGGAAATGTCATTTTGTAGGCTATTATGCTGCTGAAATTTCTGTAAAAATGTCCACTTTCAGATTTATTAATAATAGGTGAAGCTGTGAAGCTTTTGGCACAATTTCTGGCATACTCGATTTGGGGTTTCTTGAGAAATTTGGTGGATCTTTGTGATATTAGTTGTTTGATCTTGAAAATCTGATTAGAGGTTGGAAATATCATACAAAATCAGAGAAAGGGACATTCATATATATATATATATATATATATATATATATATATATATATATATATATATATATATATATATATATATATATATATATATATATATATATATATATATATATATATATATATATATATATATATATATATATATATATATATATATATATATATATATATATATATATATATATATATATATATACATATATATATATATATATAATATGAGATATTTATTTGTCATTATATTAATTATATTATAATGAATAGACATGTATATCCATACTTCATCCTATATTAGAGAGATGACTATCATTTGGATATACATAATGACAAATAAATATCTCATATTATATATATATATATATCACCCTTATATATAATAAACATAAATATATATTTGCACTATAGTTTATCATAACTAAATGGTGCAGGACATCTACCTGTCCATTCACTATGGCACCTACATTTTTAACTTGTCATGAGTTTTACTCAAGGGCATTTAAGCCTAAGAGACATTTGTAATATTATTTTCATAGGTATTCAATAATTTGAGCCTAATTGTAAGATCTAGGCCCCATCTAGTACTTTATAAATTAGGGGTTTTGACTATGGTCAAAATGCATTTCTTATATCTAGCATAGGATAGGAATTTCTTTAGGTTTGTAAACATATTCTAGGCCTCTAGGGCATAAGACAAAATTCCTAGAAGGATTAGATTGCACAAATTGTTAAATTTGCTAAATGCAACAAAAAGTTACTTGACAACTTTTATTTCAAATAGCCCTTTTAGGTAGGTGGAAATTAGACATGTAATTTTTCTTTTGAAATCAAATAAAGATCCCTTTTTTCCTTGTAAAACATTGCAATTTTTGAGTGTATGAATAAATTGGCACATGAGAAAACCTATCATTCTAGAATCTTGAACATCCTACCTAGTCAATGCAATTAAATCAAGGGTTTGATGCACTCTACAACTCAAGTTATTAAAAGATCTTCCCTGGGTGCACCAAAACCGTCCTTTTAGTGGCTAGTTTTAGAAATGAGCCCTAACTTGCATTTCCATCGTGTGATTTCCAAACCACTTGGTAAAATACAAGTTAGAAAGTTATACTATAACATGACTAAAGGATGGGAGGTGGAATTCAAGATTGCTTCCTTTTATAGAAAGCCCTAGCCCAAACATCTCTATGTGTTTGGTAGAAAACAATAGGTATTAGAGTGTTATAGGAACTTGGGGAGTGGATGAAGCCAACTTAATGGTGGATATTGAAGCTTGATGGTTTCTTTTAATTTTTCTCATTGGTATATTTTCCAGGTCAAACATCTGACTAGCATTTCCTTAATAAACCCTAGCAAGTAGACTTATACAAGGAATGTGTTGCATTTTTTGTTAGGGAACCATTTGACCAATCTAGGGTCTGCAAGTTTGGACTCTTGTACTTCTCCCAAAAGGGTATCCATAAACCTATCTTTTTTTAGGGTCCTCTAGAGGAATTTTAAACCAAGTCCTAATTACCTCAAGGGCTAAAAGGAGCTCCTTGACCTAATAGGTAGAATGGTTGTTTGAGGCCTTAAGGAACCAAATAGGCATACCAACCTGACTATTTTTATATGATTGATCATTAAGGAACCTTTCCACCTCTCCCTGAACTCATAGGTTCCATATCCAAGAAAAAACCTGGTTTTGGTAGATTTTGTGCTTTGTAGCCTAGTAGAGCAACTTTGTTGTCTAGGATATCTTTTGAAGAAGAATTGTTGCAAAGGTGTTGAGCCAAATCTTGACTCTATTTAGGAGTTCTTGGAAGCATACTAAGGCTACACCACATTATTTTTATCATTTAATGGAGAGCTCTGCATCAAGTGGTATCAGAGCATACCTAAGATCCCTTAGGCCAATAAATTTGTTGACACCATGGCAAAAGAAGATGATGGAGAGTTATCCTCAAGGATGACCAATGCAAAGATAGTCAAATACCTTCATGATCAAAAGTTAAGGCAAGATGAAAAAAGAGATAGAGAGATGTAGTTAATGAGGCAAGAATTAGAGAAGCTTAGGGAAGAACTTAGGAATAGATGTAGTGGAAACTCTAGAGATATTAAACAAGGGAGTAATGAAGAACCCCTTAAGTAGGAGGAAGAAGAATATCCTATAGAACAAAGGTTATTGATGAGGACTCTCAAGTCTATGGATAGAAGAATCATGGATGCAAAGCTTGACATACACACCTATAATGGAAAGACTAACCTAGGTGCTACAATGGATTGGGTGGATGCCATAACTTGTTTCTTTGAATGTGAAGATATTCCTAAAAATCAAAGGGTGAAGATTGCCAAGTCTAGACTAAAAGTCTCTACACTCACATGGTGGAACTTCATCCAAGATGTTAAGCTAAAGAATGAGAAGAATCTAGTCACCAAATGGAAGAAAATTTGGCTCTACTTAGAGAGACATATGTCCTTGAGAATTATAAGTACAACTTCAAAAGAAAATAATGAGTTTGAAATAGAAGGAGATGGACATCCCTACTTATACTAAAGAATTTCAGAAGTTGGTGATGAAATCCAAAATGGTTGAACATAAAAGTGTGAATCTTGCAAGATACATGCAAGGATTGAGACTTTCCATCCAAGATGAACTAAGTTTGACAAGCCCTATGACTGTAAATTAGTACTATCAATTAGCACTTAAAGTTGAGGAGAATTTCAATAGAAGAAATGAACAAAATGGTAGAAACAAAGGGAAGAATGACAGAGGTAAAAGTTTTAGAGGAAGAGGATCAGAAAATAAGAGAGCTCAAGGAGAATCTAACCAGGAGAATACTTAAGGAGAGAGAATTTCAAGGGGAACATTTAGAGGTAGGAGGGGAAATGGCAGAGGCAAAATGGTGGAAGAAAAAATGGCCAGATCAGGTACTATACGTGCAATCAAATGGGCCACTACACCATCAAATGTCCTAAGAAGAATAATAATCATGGAGAGAGAAGGACTAACATTGTGCAAGAAGATGATGATGATGATGGAGTCAGAGATTACACTAGTGAAGAAGGGGCTACTCTCATTATGAAGAGGACATTGATTGAAGTACCTATGATAGTGGAACCTCAATAAAGGAAAACTCTCTTCAGGACCAACTACAAAATCCATGGGAAGGTATGTAAAGTTTTCATTGATTCTAGTTCTACTAAAAATTTCATTTCTAAAGAAATGGTAGAAAATTTGAATCTTGAAGGATACCCCACCCAAAACACTCCCAGGTATCTTGGTTAACAAAACACCAACAAACCCTAATCAATAAACAAGATATTATAGACTTCTTAATCAAAGACTATAAGGATAAGGTTCTCTGTTATATTATAGACATGGACATATGCCACCTTCTTCTAGGTTATTCATGGAAGTATGACATCAAAGAAAAACATGATGGGTCATAAAAAAATACCAAAATGTAAAAGATGTCCAAAAGTTCAATCTTCTTCCCAACCCTGACCCTTACCAAGAGAAGCCCAAGGAACAACTAGTAGTTGTGGAAGGTGAAAAGGAAATGTTACAAACTATTCCAGACTCTTAGATTGGGTACATCCTAGTCTTCAAACCCAAGACAAAAACAAATAGTCAAGAAGTACCAAAAGACATCAATAACTTACTATAGAAATACAAAATAATTCTTGTAGAAGACACACTAGATGAACTACCACCTTTAAGTGACATCTCACATCAGATTGATTTCATACCAAGTGTCTCTCTTCCTAATAAGAATGCATATAAATTGGCCCCTATTCAAAATGAAAAGGTGTCAAGGAAAATTAGTGATCTATTGTCTAAAGGACTGATTTAAAAGATTCTTAGCATGTATATAGTTCCTAGTGTTTTATCCCCTAAGAAAGATGGAAAATGGAGGTTATGTGCTGACTCTAGGGAAATAAACAAAATTGCTATCAAGTATTGATTCCCTATAGCTTGAATTGAAGATCTACTTGATCAACTAGGAGGATAATGTTATTTTACCAAAATAGACCTTAAATCAGGCTACCATTAAATAAGGATTAGGCCTGGAGATTATTGGAAAAATCCATTTAAACCATTGAAGGGTTGTACCCTTGTCATACCATTTTCTTTAATAAAATCCCCCAACACATCCATGAGACTAATGAATGACGTATTACATGAATTCATAGGAAAATTCATAGTTGTCTAACTTGATGACATATTGATCTTTAGAAGTAGTAAGGAAGAACACTTGAAACATGTGGAACAAGTCCTCAAGAGGATACATGAAAACAAATTGGAAATCAACCTTGAAAAGTGTTGATTCCTAAAAATACAATTAACATTCTTGGGTTTTTTTCATCTCAAAGGGTACATTAAAGATGGTGCTATCCTTAATCAGCCAAAACCTAAGACATCTGGAGAAGTTAAGAGCTTTCATTGACTAGATAAATTTTATAGAAAGTTAATCAAAAAATTTTGTCACATTTGTGTACCTCTCTTGGATACTATTAAAGGAGGTAACAAAAAAAAATTCCAATGGACCACTCAAGAAAATACATCATTTGAGTATTGGAAAGGTAGAGTAGCATAATATCCTATCTTGGCACTACCTTCCTTCAATAAGCTATTCATAGTTGAGACTAATGCCAACAACCTTGTCGTAGGAGAAGTTCTTAGTTAGGAGGGGAGACTAGTTGCTTTCTTCTCACAAAAACTAAATGATGCCAAGAAAAAGTACAATATTTATGTCCTAGAACTATATGCTATGGTTTGGGCCTTAAAGAAATGTAGGCATTATTTGCTTCCCAAAAAGTTTTTTCTTTGTATAGACAACCATGCATTAAGCTTTCTTAATAACCAAGACAAATTGAGTTACAGACATATGAAATGGGTGGAGTAACTTCAAGCATTTGTATTCTCCATCAAACAAAAGAAAGGCACTACAAATAAAGTAGCAAATGCCCTAAGTAGGAGAATCAACTTGGTAGAAGAAGTTCAAATAAAAAGTATGGGAATGAATTCTCTTTAAAAAATGTATAAGGATGATCCAAACTTTGGAGAGATCCACAAGGTGTTTTCTACATTATTAGATGCCTATAACACCACATATTCATATTATTTGTTCCAAAATGGCCTTCTATTTAGAGGAGGACAACTTCACATCCCTAAATACTCCATGAGGGAAAATCTAATTAGATAGAAGCACTGTACCACTTTATGAGGACACTTTGGGATTGATAAAACTTAGGAATTGGTAAGAAGAAACTATTTTTGGCCCAAACTACCTATTGATGTCAGGAAATTTGTTGAATGCTACACAATATTCCAAAGAGAAAAGGGAGTAAGGACAAATTTGGGACTTTACCAACCCCTACTTACTCCAACAAAGCCATGGGATAGTGTGAGTATGGACTTTGTATGAGGTCTTCCAAGGAAAGGACATGGATATGATAGTATTTTTGTCATTGTTGATAGATTTAGAAAAATAGCTTATTTTGTTCCTTTTAAGAGCTCTAATGATGCTTCTCATATTGCTAACTTGTTTTTTAAGGAAGTTGTTAGGATACATGGATTTCCAACAGTCACAATATTAGACAAAGATGTTAAATTCTAAGGTCAATTTTGGAGGACCTTATGTAAAAATTTAGGTGCTAACTTGTCCTTCAACTATGCCTACCATCCATAAATTGATGGGCAAACTAAAGTGGTGAATAGATCATTGGAAAACCTTTTGAGGTGCTTTATGAAACAACATGAGAAAACTTAGGAAGTAGTTCTCCCTCAAGTAGAGTTTGCATTCAATGATTGAATTAAAAAATCCATAGGAAAAACTCCTTTTAAAGTCAATTATGGCTTCCAACTAGGGGAGTCATGGAAGTAAGAGACTTTCCTAATGATGTAAAAACTGTTGCACAAGGTGAGGAATTCTCAACACGGATAAAATAGAACCATATAAAGTTAGAGAAACTCTAACTCAAAAAACTACAAAATAAAAATAGAAGGCTAACAAGAAAAGAAGGTATGTATCATTCAAAGTAGGAGATCACGTATGGGCATATATGAACAAGGAAAGACTTCCTAGAGAACACAACAAACTGTAAATGAGAAAGACTAGACCATGTCAGATACTACACAGATATGGAGAAAATACCTATGAAATTTCATTTCCTCCTAACATAGAAATTTACTCTATTTTTGATATTGTGGATCTCACATTTTTAAATATGATGCAATTCCTAATGATGACATGTAGGATACTAATGAAATTTAGGCAGAATGGATCAAAGATGTACCACCTAGTCAACCACTTTAGTTGGAGAAGATTTTTTATTCAAGGGTGGCTAAGAAGACAAGGAAGAAGACTTATGATGAATATTTGTTCAATGGAAGGGCCTACCAGAAATTGATGCTACATGACTGAATGAAGAATGTATTGCCAATCCTGGCACTTGCATTGAACAACTATCCTCAAGTAGGACTTGAATTTTTCAAGCAAGGAAGTATGGTGTAGGAGTACCTAACTCTCCATTGACCATGGCACCTAAATTTTTAACTCTTCATGAGTTCACTTCAAGTTCATTTAAGTATAACATATATTTTTAATAGGATCATCATAGATATTCAATAATTTGAGCCTAATTGTAAGACCTAGTCCCCATTTGGTACTTTATAAACCATTGGTTTTGACTATGGTCAAGAGGTATTTCTTAGATTTGGCATAGGATAGGAATGTCTTTAGGTTTTTAAACATATTTTAGGCCTCTAGGCCATAAGAAAAACGTCTTAGAATGATTAGATTGTGCAAATTGTTAAATTTACAAAAAGTTGCTTGACAACTTTTGTAAAAAGTTGTCAATTTTTGTCATAACTTCACCCAATGGTCACAACCTTTGAATTTAAGTTGGGATGGTTAGGTAAGCACTTTAAATAGCTATTTTAGGTGGGTGGAAGTCAAACAATATAATTTTTCTTCTGAAATCAAATAAAGATCCCATTTTTCCTTTTATAATGTTCCAATTGCTGAGTGTAGAGACATGTACGAATTGACACATGTGAAAAACCTATCATTCTAGAATCTTTAACATCCTAACTAGTCAATGCAATTGAATTGAGGGTTAGGAGCACTCTACAACTCAAGTTATTAAAAGATCTTCCCCAGGTGCACCAAAACCCTTGTTTTGGTGGCTAGTTTCAGAAATGAGGCCTTGACTTGCATTTCCACCATGGTATTTCTGAACCACTTTGTAAATGCAAGTCAAGAAGTTTTATTATAACATGCCCAAAGGATTGGAGATGGAAGTTAAGGCTAGTTCATTTTCTAGCAAGCCCTAGCCCAAACATCTCTATTTGTTAGGTACAAAACATCAGGTATTAGAGTGTTGCAGGCACTTGGGAGTGGATGAAGCCAACCTAATGGTGGATATTGAAGCCTAATGGTTCCTTTTAAGTTTTCTCATTACTATATTTTCTAGTTCAAACATCTAAGTGGCATTTCCTTCATAAACCCTAGCAAGTAGGCTTATACAAGGAATTCGCTACATTTTTTGGTAGGGCACCACTTGACCAATCTATAGTCTACAAGTTTGGAATCTTGTACTTCTCGCAAAATGGTATCCATAAACCTAGTTTTTTTTCATTTTCCTTTGGAGGAATTTCAAACCAAGTCATAATTACCTCATTGATAGGGCTAAAAGTGGCTCCTTGACCTAATAGGCAATTGGTTGTTTGAGATGGTTGATCAATAAGGAACCTTTCCACCTCCCCCTAAACTCAAAGGTTCCAAATCCAAGAAGCAGACTAGTTTTGGTAGATTTTTTACTTTGTAGCATAGTAGAAAAACTTTGGTGCCTAGGCTATCTTTTGAAGAAGAATTGTTTCAAAGGTGTTGATTCCTCTTTTAACTCTATTTTGGAGTGTTTGGCACCATCCTAAGGCTACCCCACATTAGTTTTTATGTTTAAGGGAGATCTTCGCATCACTAAAGCCACCAATTATTTAACAAGAAAAAAAACATTGAACAACAAAATTTGAGATAACAGTTAGATCTAAGATATGTTTCCTTGCCAAATTCTTTGCCAATATTCATACCTCATCTCTTATAAAAATCCATTTAAGATCCCTATCAATATATTCCCTCCATTAAGCAATTTAATTGATTCTTTTTGTTGGTTTTTTTTTGGACTACCAAGTACTCTAAACCCAATACCATGATGTTGCAGATGAAAAAAAACCTAAGGACTAGCCAGATCCCATATTTAGTAAGATTAGTCTCATCTCTAGACCAACTTCAACAAAATATGGTGAACTTTCTACTCTTTAGGCTCTTCAGGACCAAGTCAAGTGCACCTCATGGATATGAACATGACTGGATTTTTGGACCTTTTTTTTAAGAAACTTTCTCACTAATACTTATTCTTTCAAACCTATTCCCTATAGTAGATATTGGTCACAATTTCTTCTTAGATTTGTAACAAGTTCCTTTATTACAATAGAAAGTTATAACAAGAAGGAAAGATATCAAAAATAAGTGTTGACCAACAACTTTAGTTCTTCATTACATAATTGGGAATTTGACTTTTGATTGAAATATGTATTTTACAACCATATGAACCATGAACTTGCAACTAAAGTTAATTGATCAGTTCCTTATCCATTGTTATATAGAGTCAAAACTAGAAACTTTAGACCTATTTAATTGACTTGCAATTAAATTTGTCAACAATCAGCTTTGAATTTCAATCTTATAATATCACTCTCATATACTAAAAACCCTATCAATAACTATAAGAAATTACACTCTTTGAACTAACAACAATCAATAAGAGACATACAATTCATCCAAATTGCATTAAACCAAAAAAACATTGTTCACTTCAATCCCAAGATCACACATATATAAGAAAGGAGATAAAACTCAGATACACAGATATGCATAATATCCTTTTATATTAATTTCCTTTATAAACAATCACAATATTGATATAGACTTGAAATATAACTTATTACTTGACAACTTGATCATTCATCATTCATTGTACCTTCAAGTTTACAAAATTAAATCCATTCACACAACTAACAAAACTGAACAAAACATAAATGACACAAATACTAAAATCTCTACAAAATTTTGACCTCTACTCCACATCTTGGAATCTTTATATAGATTATTGCAACAAGCTATAGATGGGAGGAGGACACATACCCTAATGGATGAGAAAGGACACATACAATTAAGATACTCCTCTATGTTTGAACCAAAAATAGGAAGCAGTTGTAAAGGTAGTAGGTGACGATTTATTACTGGAGCTTTAATTTAAAACCTTTTGTCTTCTACTATCTTTAGCAAGTAAATATTCAACTACCTCCCACTAGTAGAGCTTTAATCTATCGCACCACTACCTAAACATATATCTCTCTCTTGGTGGGCCACTTAGTTGTTTTTACTTCTAAGTCCTTTGTGGCTTTAATCTACCTGGCATCAGTTATAGCTTTTGACTCCATAAATGACTTTTTTAAATCTATTTCAACTTTGAACAAGGAGTCAATCAACTTTTTTAATGTGACATCACTGTTATCTTAAAAAATTGCTAATGTGGCCTCCCTAATTAATACTACATTGAAAGAATTAGACCACTCCTACCAATCTCTCAACTTTTTTTCATCATCTAAAATTGGTGGAATACATGGCTCAGTTCCCTAAGATAAAATTTTCATTTTTTCTTGAATTATTTACATATTTCTAGTAAAGAATCTAATTAATTCCTTTACCATTTCTCCAAATCCCAACAAGGCACTAATAGTATTCCAATCCTCTACACTAGATCCGTTGCCTCCTCAAGAGTCATTACTTCACTTTCATGATCATACACATGTAGTTTCTCAACTAATCGCTACTTCGTTTCATCTATCTCCCCAGTTTATTTTTCAACACCAGATCAGTTTGTTTGATCTTATACAAGAAACTCTTGAATTCAGTAGATTTGATGAATTCATCATCTTCTATGAATTTTTTGGGTTGGATGATCCTATCATCCAACCTTGTTGATGCTAGTTCCAAGTTAGTCAATGTGTTTTTGGCTGCAATGACTCTGTCTTATATATAACTTTGTCTTAAGTTAGCAAAGTACTGATTTTTACCAAGTAAGATCTGCAATGTCCTCTATTTTACTTTCTTAGGAATTTGCACTACCTTCTTCCTTCTATCACCTTTGGTAACCCCCGATGCCTTAGTAGGCTCATCTTTTTCCATTTCTAAATTCATATTAGGCTCGAGCTATCAAGGTTCACTCTCTCTTCTTCTCCAAGTGGTTTTGCTTGCATATGTGCCATAATTTTAGCATACTTGACCACCATCTTCCTTATCCTTTGGGGGTAAGGGACATCCATGTAAGAGCCTAGGAATTTTGGATCTATTCTCTTCAATTCCTTTTCTACCCCTTAGCACATCATCAAATTTAGACAATTAATTAGTTGCCTCCCACTCAACAAGTATTGGGAATGAGGTCTTTATGGGGCAATTCTTTAGTATTTGGTAGTACATAATTTCTTATTTCCTTGAGGGTGTTCCTCTTTTAATTATTAAGTTCATGCATCCTATAAGGACTAGTTGATAGATTATAGTGGTGGAGGAAGGAATGAATTTGATCTAGGGATTCCTTTCCAATTGAACAATCCCCTACCTTAAAACACCTACATAATCTCTATGCACTTTTGGTCCTAGATACTCCATGTTTACCATGAACAAATGCCACATGAATTAAATGATGGAAAATCTAGTACGAATGAATTTTGGCAATATATGGGATGGTTGAGGAAAAATATAAACTCTCATTAGGGAAAAGGTAGGTTTATTCTCAAGAAGTAAGGTTGGTCTTAATGGGCTCTTCAAAATCTCAGTTGCCCTCAAATAGCTAGGGTCTAATATTTTCATTATTACTATACTAAAGTTATTGGAAAATGAAATAGAATCAGATTAATGATAAGAACTATTCCATACTCACATTCATAGTTGAACTAGTACCCCTTCATTGGCATCAGATGTGTGATCAATTAAATCTAGACTTATGTACCCTACATTCTATTATAGGGTCAGGTGCATCAACAATGAGTAATGATGGAACTAAAAAATTTCCATTTCTCCACTTTGTGCTAGTCCAATATTTCTTTACTTTTTTCTAGAATATACTCAACAAAGTCATATTCTCCACCATGGTAAGAGTCTTGCACATCTCTGACAATGATAAAATTGGCTCCATACACCATGTCAATTCCATCTATGCCAACTACCTTGTGGACACCATATATTGTTTTCACAAAATAATTCTTGAAATTGTCCAAAGGAATCTTCTTCTCCACCTTTTTAGGGTACCACTTTCTTAAGTTCCATGGGGATATGCTATAGCATAGACCTCCTTTTGTAAGCTTTGGTGTTTCATTCAAATTTCTCTTGTAGGTCAACCAGGTCTACTAGTTTGCTCATAGTACCATCCAATCTAATGCTTCAATAAAAGAGGCATGATCCAATGTGCATAGAATGGTTCCATCCTACCTATGGAATGACTTGGTGGATAGATTATATGATTTTATTAGGGCCTTTACCAAATCACTATCTACAAATAGTTCTAGAAAGATTAGTTTTGCTAGATTTTTCTTCAAGGGATTGCAAATAGGGATCTTCTCTATTTTATTGTGATAAAAGTATCTAAAAATTTCATAACTAGTGACTCCAAGGCATGTAGCATCTCTAAAAAATATACAAGGGTCTTTGAAATCATGGTCATCTGAAAAAATGGCATTTGAGGATTCTAGGAAAAACTTAATCCACTCTTCAACAAACCTATTAGGTTTCTTCTACCTAGTTTTTTCTCCATTGGAAGTTTAAGTTTCTACAACTTGCATGTCTGAAGCTTGTGTCTCTTCTACTTCTTTGTTGGACATCTTGGGAGTAGACAAAAAAACTAGAGAACTTCTACAACTAGCTCTGAAAATAATAATCTATTCATATTAAAAATTGTGCAACTACTCTAAAATCTCTTCCTTTTTCAAATGGTAATGGATTATTGGATTATGGAGTGTTTTATGTTGTGCATACTTTCATCAACCTTCTCTGTAAATTGATATTATACATGCTTGAGCTTTAAATTTAGTGATGTATGTCACATTAGATGGAGTGTCCACATAACTATCTAGCTCAGGAACTTTTGTACTTTAGTCAAATTTCATTGGTCATAGGCATTCTATCATTTTCTAGCTTAGAAAAGAAAAGTTCACTTTTTCATTTGAAACTTAGGGTTTATGATCTTATGACTGACCCTAAAAAGTAAGATCTTTGTATCATCTTAAGTGGGTAAGTTGGCTCTACAATATTACAATCCCTTGAATTTGAAATTTTAATACATTATCATAAGCCTTGAAAATGGCTTTCATGATCCTATGATATACCATTTAGTGTGTGTTCAGAGCTTACTCTTAAGTCTCTTATGATCTCATGAGACACTGTTTATCTTAAGATTGGAACATTAGAAATAGCAAACACTTTCAAGAGCTATGAAGTTACAGTAAGAGATTAATAAACCCTTTCATAGAATCTTATCTTTCCTTCCTTTTCCTTAGGATCTTACAATCATGGTTTACTAGACCATTTCATAGCTTCAATAGTTACCTTTCAAACACTTACAATGTTACAAGCACAACTTTGGCATAACATTATTTCTCCACTTTTAGTTCCTTATGACCTCCTAATTATAGTCACTAAACTAATCTCATAATATCAAAGATTACCTCTAGCTTCTATAGTTGACCTATGACCACATGACGGTAGTTATCATTTCTTATTGTAGCCTTAGAAGCGTCAATTTTCATCTTTATGATCTCACAACCTAACACTTCTTCACAGCTTCATAAAGCTATTGAATTTCCCTTCAAATCTTATGATCTATTGCCTCTCATAGCATTGAAAGATATGAACCGCCACGTGTCTCAAAACTTTATGCAAATATGCCTAGCCCCACCTTGCTTTATAATTTTTTTCTTATAATCACTTCTCTATTGTGCCATCAGCCATCTCAAAATCTACTTCCATGATCCTACAATCATGAAATTTTCATATGTTTGAAGGTCTCTTTAAAAACCTTTATGATGTCTTGATCTCCCCTTTTTCATAAGATCAAAACTCTCCACAACCCTTTGCACTTTGATGTCCTTGCAATCTTATGATCACCACTTTATCACATGGTCAAGAGCCTTCATTTCTTCCTTTATGATCCCATGATCACCTATTTTTCATAACATTCTACCCCTTGATTTTAAAACCCTTCCATCAAGCACTTATGATGACACAACACAAGGGGAGTCATAAGATCGAAGACTTCATTTTCAATAGTTGTGATGCTATGACCATATAATATATATTAAGATCAAGAGAGTCAACACATTACCCCTATGATCCTCTACTAACCCTAACATCATAACATTGAGAGAGGGAGATTTTAAGCTCATGACTAGATGCTTAACCCCTGAACATAAGATGTTAGCACATAATTTGGAAATGGCATACAATATCCCCCTTGAAACAAAATTTAGGGTAAAGGTGAAAAATAATTGCATATTTAAATGAATTTTTTCATGACAAGGATGAAGACAAAACCTTAAGATATCACATTATTTCACCAGGGAAAGATTTTCAACATTCGGCTAGGGCAAAAATAACCAAGTTAGGGTTGCTATCTATAAACTGATAAGAAATTAAGAATAAACCCTAATAATACAACATCATTTAAAGTATTTTAACAATAAACTTTCAAATTTGTTGGCTCAATGAAAATAGGGGCAATCAATGGCTCTATTTGTGGATGATAGATAACTTGTATCCATGCAAGAATTTAGAATCTTGGGTTTTAATCAAACCACATACATGACAACCTATGATAACTTTCTAAGACTATATAGGGATATATACATATATATAGATGCTATAGACATATGTACAAGAATTCAAACAAATATACAAAGATATACAAACCTAATTACTATTTGTGGAAGATAAATACCTTCAATAGAAGTATTTCTTCAAGAATTGTCCATGAACTAGCAATTCAAGAAAGCTTCTTGATAACTCTTTGATGAAATAGGAATTGTTACCCCAAGTAGAATCACTAGATAGGGACCAAGTCAAATAAGATCAAATTTTTTATGTTTTCCCTTATCCTCAATCCTTGCATTCCACATTAGGAATAAATCATCTAGTTCAAACTTTCTTGCCACTACCTTCTTATCATATAGATGTTTTGTTTGTAACTATAATTTTCAATTTCTAGCAAAGCCCTCTTTCTTTGTCTTAATTAACACTACTAATTCATCCATCCTTTCTTGCATATCATCAATGATATATTCATCATACATCTAGATGTAATTATTCATACCTATCAGGTTATTCTTAAGCATTCTAGCTTGGATTCCATATACTAGGTGAAAAGGTGCAACACATATTGCCTTCTTTATTGTCACTCTATTATCTTAGACTATTAACTACAACTTAGTGTCTCATGCCTTCTTTTTTTCATCCAAAGTCCTGTTTATGAATTTCACTAAGATTTTTTTAGTGTATTTAGCCTATCAATTTCCTTGTGGATGATAGGGTGATGAAGTTGACCTAGTAATACCATATTTGTCATAAAAATTGAAAAATTCATTAGAGCTAAAGCACCTAGCATTATTCGTCACTATTTTCTTAGGACGCCCAAACCTTCTCACAATGTTACTTAGAAGGGAACTATTTAACATTGTACTAATAGTTTTTCTTGTAGGAATGACCTCTAGCCGATTTGTAAATTAATTAGTTGCAACTAGTATCCATGAGTAACCACTAATAGATTTGGTTGATATTACACTATGAAATCCATTCCCCATTTTTGAAAGGGTGCCTAGACTTCAACAAAATTCAAGGGAAAATTTCTAGAGAGCTTTAATTTTCCAACAAATCTTTGAAAAGAGTCACGCTCTATAAACAAGAGTTGTGCATCTTTAAATAAGCTAGGCCACTAGAAGCATGCTCCCATAACCTTATGGGTAGTATTCTTTGCCATGTAATACCCACCACATACCCTTCAATTTATGTAGTCTTTTCCATGTAATACACATTTCAAGAGTAATTCCTCAAAATTTCTCCACCAGGGACTTCCATCGACAATTATCTATCTAACTGAATGCAACTTTATAGTCCTTTTTTCATTGTTTGTTAGATGGGGTAGATCTTGTATATGTTGTAAAAAGTATATTACATCTTTGTACTAGTCAAATTGATCCATATCACATGTATCTAGTTTGAGGTCTTCACATACAACATTTATTTGATTAGCATCTAAATTTGATTGAGCCATTACCTTTATTAATCCTTGACCTCTTTCTAACTTGGTGATCTAGATATCAATATTAAACTCTTGGATTATGTTTATCCATCTATACCTTCTACCATATACCTCCTACTAAGAGAAAATATTTTTAACTATTGCACTAGGCACCAAAGCCATGACATCAACACCAAGAAGTATCTAAAGGCCTTGATAGCTTTGACAAGTGCATATGTCTACTTGTTAATTTTATACTTAAGTTCTACATGCTAAAAAGATTGTCTAAAGAATGTAATTGGTTATTCATGGCCATCTTCATTTTTTTTTAGTAGAATTGGTGCTATGGTATGAAAAGGTGCAAAATAAAATACATGCATAGGCTTTCCATAATCAGGTTTGTCGAGGACTAGTTCATTCTTAATGGAATTTTTAATTTCTTGAAAGGTAACAGTAGGTTCACCTTCCTAGCTAATAGTTTCTCCCTTTTTCAACATCTTGGAGATTGGTCTACTGATCTTAGCAAAGTTAGTGATAAATCTCCTTAAGAAATTAACTTGTTCAAAGAAATATTGTATACCTTTAACATTCTTGGGTCTTGGCACCTTATCAGTTGTTGTTACCCCTTCAGGGTCAATCCTTACCCCCTCTTTAGACACTATATGACCAAGAAAATTCCCTTCTATCTCTACAAAAGTACATTTCTTTGGGTTTAAAGAGACACCATACTCTAAGGCTTTGATAAAAATATTTTCTAAATGTTTGCAATGGTCTTCAAGTTTTCTAAATATGTAGTCAAGTCTTCTTGATATACAACCATAAATTTTTCAATATGTTCCTTAAAAGGAACATCAATAACACTTTGGAATGTTGTCCCTACATTTATTAGGCCAATAGGAATCCTTACATACACATATGTTCCCCAAGGAATAGTGAAATCGATTTTGAATTTCTCTTTTTCATCTACTAGGACCTAGTTATATGCTAAGAAACCATCCATCATGGCCATCAACTCTGAACCAATAACTTTTTGCAACATAGCTTCCATATTAGGCAACCCATAGTTATCTTTTAAAGATGCAATATTGAGGTTTCTAAAATCAAAACATAACATAATATCCTCATTCTTCTTCATGACTAGTACATGGTTTGATACCCATGAATAGTGTCTGATTGGTTTGATTATTCACCAATTCCTTAGCTTCATGAGTTCTTCCTACATCTTAGGGGCTAGAATGGGATTTACCGATCTCTTTTTTTCTTAAATGGTTTGACATTTTCTTTTAGATGTATTATATGTTGGAAAAAATATTGTCTATAAGCTTTTAGGTCATCATATGACCATGCAAAAACATGTCTAAATTTTCTCAACAAATCTATCACAGATTTCCTAATTTCAAAAGATAAGGTCCTACCAATGTATACATTTTTGGGAGATTTAGTAGTTCCAGGATTGACCTCTTCAAGATCCTATGGCTTCTTGTCTTTTTTGTCCGAATGCACTCTATCTTGGTTATCAAAAGAACTCTCAGCACCACTAATCCTTTAGGTAACTTGTTTTTTTTAACTGTAGGATTTCTTGACCAAAGATGGTTTTCTTTCCATCTACCATTTCTACCAAAGCATTGCAATCCAATTCTTGGTTGTGATACTTATCTTCATTAAGAAGAAAGTTTGGGATATCTTTATCATCTTTGAATACTTACAAATTTTCTACATTATTAGGGACATAAGGCATATTATGCATGTCTATTATAGACACACTAGCAAATGATATGTCATATGGCTTAATAGCTGCATTAGCTAATAGGTTAGCCATCCTGTTATTACTTCTATCCATCCAAGAAATGCAAAAGGCATCAAATTCTTCTATCGAGTCCCAAAAGACATTGCTATACTAGTTCAACCTTTTTTTGTTGAAGGCATATGTCTCCTTGACTTGAGACACAACCAATTTATAGTCACCAATAATGTGAAACTTCTAAATCCTATGACTAGCTACAAATTTTAATCCTAGTAAAAGTGCTTCATACTCTATAACATTATTGGTACTTGTAAAGTTCAAGGTACATGAATGCCTAACAGTGTTTTTCTTTGGAGATATAAATACTACCCCATCTCCTAATCCTTCCTTAGAACTTGCTCCATAAAAATACATATTCCATAATTTTTGTGAATCCAAACAATTGGTTACCTCATGTGCAATTAGTGAGGGTGGTTTCTCAACTTCTTGAATGATAAGTTTAGGTCTAAATGTTGTGACTTTAGTATCTAGTTAACAAGTAGCATCCTTATCAATATTATCTTCAAATATGTAAGTGGCCCTTGGTTCTCTAGAAATTTTCATAGCCTTAACTCCTATATGAAATGTGGCATATGACAAGTCACACTATAGGCTATCTCCCATTGTAGCACTCCATTTTCTAGAGAGAAGCATTCCATAGTGGGGAGGAATATCAACTACAAGTACAATCATGGTAAACTCAACATCATGATAGGTAGCTAGTATAAAAGGTAATCCATTAATTGTACCTATGATAGGCACTTCCCTTTCATCCATTGCTCTACATCTACCATGTTTGATATTTACTTCTAATCCAAGGGCTTCCACAACTTTGAAAGGAATAATAGTGTTTGATGCCCCTAACTCAATCATGTAATTTTTTAAAGTTCTACCATTTATGATTAGTATAAGAAAGAAAGGATCAATATCTTGTATGTAGGCTATAGAAGAGTTGTCTAAGTACATATAGGGTATTTAGGACATAAATCTACTACACTATTGATGATTTTGGCTTAGAAATATAAGTACTTCCTATACCACTTAACCAAGAAAGGGATTTATTTATGTGTTCTTCTATTCTAAACATTTTTTATGAGACAACCTTGATAGTAATCTAAGATAACATAGAATTCATATCAACGGGATCATATGTAGGAGTTTTAGGAAGATTACCTCTAATTTTTTTTTCTTGAGTAGTAGGTTCCTTCACTTGCTTGGTGACATCAAGGCTTGACTTCTTTTCTTGTAAATTAGCCTTGGTTGTTTCAACTCCTTGAATATGCACATTTTCATTGGCTCCCACCTCTTGACTTTATTGTCTTTAATTTTTACAACCAATGGATCTTCTTTCTTGTTCTCATCATCTACTTTATGAGTAGTATCCTTAAAGAAAATACCAAATGGCTTACCTACAACAATGTTGACAATTACGTTTCTCATATTATAAGTGCTATGAACTTGAGCTATCATTTCAAAAGTGATCCTATCAATCTCTTTTTTGGATGGGTTTCTCAAGTTTGTGTGATCCATACTTGACAATGTACTGTATACCCTTTCATCATCCTAATCTTCATCATCTAAAAACACTCGTTAATGATGTGGCTGATAGACATTTCTCCAATTTGAAACATCATATTCAGATTCTTCCAAATTAGAATCCTTACCATTATCACATAAGTTTATCATATTATATCCTACATCCTCATGGTCTTCTTCATCCTTTCCATACTCATTTTGTACCTATTGATTTGTAGAAACAGATTGAGCTAGCTCACAATAGTTAGGGGAATGAGGGGAATGGAATATAATACACCAAGGCACATCATCTATCATATTTATAGTATTTCTTTGTAAAGGATCTAGTGTACAATTGTCCATAATGCCTTGAGTGGGATTGGGGATTGGTTTCCCATCCTTCCTTTGAGTGTTATAAGGATAGTTCTACATAGCCTTCCTACGGTAATGGTTATTAATCTAACATTTATCACTAGTATTTTTCTTATTGGTTTGATTTGCTAATGGAATGAAATTATTAAGAAGATTTAGTACCTAGCCCATTGTATCCTCTTCAAGCTTCTTCCTTGTAGCAAGCCTCTCACCTTCTTTCTTGTTTCTAGGATTAAATAGTTTTGGGTTATCCCTTCTTCCCAATTTATTAGAGACTCTTCTATTTATCTCAATATTTATTGCAATCTTATAGGCCTTCCTCAATGTTCTAGGATATTTTTCCCTTATAGTGTATGTCACCTTACTATCAAAGGCATTGAAGTAATTTGTGAGGCATACATCTTCACCAAGTCTCATCACTTGGAACAACCTATACATCCCTTTCTAGAATCTCACATTAAAATCAAAGGTAGACTCATTAGGGCTCTTTTTTATGTTGTTAAACTCATTCAACATAAAGCTAGCATTATTTTTGTCACCATATTGCTCTTTGAAAATATTTTCTAAGTCATTCCATGAAGATACACGATCTTCAGGAAACGTTCTAAACCAATCCTTATCATCTTTAGTCATGGAATATACAAATAACTTCATTACTAAATCCTCATGCTCCACCTCATAGTCATTGAGAATATCTATAAATTTTCTTAGGTGCTCTTCACCAGTCACAACATTGTTACCTAAAAACTTAGTAACCTTGTCCCTCAAATCATTAGAGATAGGATGTGGAAACTTGGGAATGCCTGCAAAAGTTATTTTCTTATATTTCTCCATATAAATGGGTCTTCTTTGTTAATCTCAGATTGATTTTGACATATGAGTGAGAATATACTTAAGTCATTTACTTAGTTCATGCCAAAAAAGTAATACATGTCGAGCATAAGTTTTTAGATAGAATATGCTAAGCGATAGATATTTAGTATGAGCTTAGTAACTAGTAAGTGTTGGGTCACTCAAGTATCAAGTAGATGGTATGTGCCAAGTTATTTAGATGTTGAGTGATTAGTGGATGTTGAGTCATTTAGATGCCAAGTTACAACATTGAATTTATAGTTGATTCTGAGTATTAGGGACTTCAAGTGTCGAGTTACACATTTTTGACATAGTAGTTTGTAATGGAACAAAGTATTATGTAAACCATTTTTCGATCAAATTAAGGATTGTCTATGATATTTTGGTGATAAGTATGAATCTTAAATATGAATGCCTATGTTTTACATGCATCCAATTAGATAAAACAAAGGATTAAGTAGAAATATGGGTGAATCACAATCATTGATTCATACTTAACCCTAAGTCACCTAGGTCTTGTTTGTTGGCATTATGTTGTATTTTTCATTAGGATATCACTTATTCAATTCTGAATGGCTACCAAGCTCATTACTCAATCTAAAATTTATACCAAGCATTCAATGGTTTCCAAGTAAGTTCATCACTCAAGCAATTCATACTGAGCATTTTGGAAGCTATTGAGTAAGTGTGCAGTTCAATAGTGTATAATGAGCTTCATAGTGTCTACCAATTCATTAGTTTGTGTGATATGAAGCCAGCTTCTACTGAGTGATGGATGTGTAGTGTTTACTAAGTAATAGCAAGATAAATGAAGGATTTAGTATCTACCAAGTGACACTATATCTACCAAGTCTCCAATAGTTACTGAGTTCCAAGCTATGTTATGTGATTAGTATGGACTAAGCTTCCACTTCTACTAAGTTCATGATGATGTTGGGTAATGTAGTGGATGCCAAGTATCAGAAGGTCACCAAGTTAGCTTAAAGAACTCAAATTTTCTACTATTTGACCAACTCAGTAATGTTTTGTTTACTTGTATCTTAGCTGACCTTGTAATTGTAACTATTGGAATGGTATATATGTAATGTATTGTATCATTTGCAATGTATGGATGGATGTATCAAGGAATGGACATGTAATTTTTCAAAAGAGTGAATGTGAATCAGTAGTAGAGAAAAGTCTACAGCAAGCTCATTAAGGAGCAACAAAGACATATCAATCACAAGAGGTGATTTGTACTTCAAGGATCTAATCAGCAATCAAGTTGTAAGTTAGATATACTATTTCATTCTAATAGGTGAATCAATTTTTCAAATCCTTTAATAGGGTAGACTTAAAAGTCTTTGTATAAATCTCTTAACAGAGTGCATACTTCATTGTATGTTTGTAAAACCTCTAACAAGGTGGATCTAGCAGTCCAAATTGCTCTTAATAGGGCAGATCATTAGAAGTGGTCAATGTAAGTCCTAACAGACCAACTTTATACTATAGTAGTGAATTTTTGTGGGTATCATCACCAATCAAGTTTTACTTTCTATTTGGAAGGTTTCTAGGTCACCAAAATATTGTGTTTATATGTTATGAATGTTTATCTTTCTCATGCATGCGATAGATTAGATGAATGAATGGTGAGTGATTTATATTGCTGAATTGATTTAAAGTTTTTGAGGTTACTGATTCACCCCTCCCCTCTCAGTAACCTAGCTAGTCTTGATTATTTCCAACAATTGGTATCAAAGCTCATGTGGTTCTCAGGAAAAAGTTTGATAGCTTGAGTAAAGATCAAGGATAATGGAGATATTTAGACTTGATAAAGCTATTTAGAATGAGAAGATAAATCTGGAGATGGCCATAGCTCAACTCAAGAAAGAAAAAGAGCATCTTCCCCAATCACTAAAAAGAAGGAAGGAACTTGCAAGATAGATGAATGACCACCAATATGTTGAAGAAAAGATTGAAGACTTTTTCCCATCAAGCACTTCAGATGAAGCTAATGAGGCAATCAAAGAACTCTTAGAGAAGAATGGCTCTCTACAAGAAGAGGTAAGAAAATTGAAAAGAGAATAAGAAGTTCAATCAATAAGAATGTGTGAAATTTTGGAACAAAGGAATAAGGCAAGTGAAGACTTGGAGGCAAGCAATAATGAAAATCAAAGTAAAACCCTTTAGCAAGAAATTCTTATCAATCAACTCTCCAATGCAAATGAGGAAATCATGAATCTGAGATCTAAAAATGAAAGCTTAAGGAATGATCTAATCGCTAAAAGATAGATCAATAAAAGATTGAAAGTTGATCTAATCTCTGAAAAGAAACTCAATGAAAGGATGATGAAATCTCAAGTAGACATGGACCAATTGAATCAACAAAGTGAGCAAAATCTTCATAGGCAAAAGGGTAAAATAGGACTTGTATAAAAAGAAGAAGGTGAATCCTCCAAACAGGGTGCCCAAAGGAATCATAGACCTACTTTCAATCACTGTGGTAAGTTAGGTCATACATCAAACAAATTTTGGAGCAATAGAAAGGAAAAATTCAATGGAAAATGCTACAATTGCAGTAAACATCGTCGTAAAGCTAATGAACTCTAGAAGAAAACTCTAGCCAAGTGGGACAGTAGAGGTTTGAAAATTAGCACTATTTTTAATGTAGAACTAAGGTTTGGGATTCATGTAATTTCCCAAAAATTTATAGCTCTAGTTGACTAAATAGTGTGCCATGTGAGGCAATGGATTTAGCTTTTAAGGTTGTAAAGAAAAACATGGAATTTGACTTGTCAGAATTACTGCTGAAGCAATTGAACAAGAATATGGACAGCATTAGGACATCAAAGAACAACCCTTGTAAATTTGGTTCTTTGTTGACATGTCTTTTCTTTTATGTGCAAAATTTTTTCCCATCTAAACGTTCTGTTGTGTGGAGAAAAGATTTTCCTATTCTGTATCAAATAAATGAGTTCATTGCTAAAATGGGTGTAAATTTTGACAGTATTATGGACAACTATTTTGAAGATTTCAAGCAAAGGATGAACAACAGGTTTAGGATTCCTCTTGATCTTGTTGAGGATTATAAAGATGATGTGTGTTTCATGGTTGACTATGATAAAGTGTACATTCAGGCAATCAAGCCCTGAGTTGCATGGGTAAAACCTCTCCCATATGAGGTCAATATTGATGAAACTAGGGATATTATTGAAGCATTAGTAAATAAGCCCCAAGAAATTAGCAATGGAAAGATGAAGATATCCAAGATAAAAATTTCCAATGGCCCTCTTATGCTTATAGAAGGTAAAGGGGAGGATAAAGAAGAAGAAGAATGAGAAGAACAAGAAGCTGAGAAGGAGGCAAAGCCAACAAAGAAGAAGGGTGGGGTAATTATTACCAAGCCACCAAAGGCCTCCATAGTTATTTTCACTAGAAGAGCTAAAGGAAAAGGAAAAGGAAAAGTTATGCTCAGCAAGCCCCCACTTACCTTCCAAAAAAGGTTTAAATAGATGGAAGAAGGAGCAGGCATCACAAACTTCAAGGCTTTAAAGTTTGAGACAAGGACTGATGCAGAGAAGATGCAAATTGAGGAGTTGGTACTCACCAAAATGGGAAAATGGAAATATTCCCCAAATCAAATTTCTCCTCAAATATCAAAAGAATTGTTAGCAAGATTGCAACCAAGGTGGGAATCTACTATACAGACAACAAAAGATATATATGAACAATCTTTGAGGAAGTTACTACCAAATCTTACAAATGCAAAAGTAAAGGCAACAATGAAAAATAATGAAGGTAAAATGATGATTAGATTCCATACATGTTTGATTTTAACTAAAGATATTGAGCATGTTGTCAGAGATGCAACAAACATGTGGAAGAACATCTGTCATCTACATAAGCCTAGTGATGATCTAGTGGAAATCAAGGATGATGATGGTGATAGTGATGAAGAAGAAGATAACACTCCATGTGTTACCTTTGATGTTGAAGACTATCAAGCATTAAGGGTTGATGATGAAGAGAAAGAATAAAAAGCTGAAGAGGAAGATAGGGAAGAAGATGAAGAAGATGATCCAATGAAAATTGTAGTAGAAGTCATTGCTTCCCTTCCTCATTCTCCACCTAAAATTTCTACATCATCAGGATTGGAGATATCTTTAGCAGGTATGATTTCCGCCACCATAGATATATCATCTATACAATCATTAGTTGCTACTTCATAGCTCTAGGTATCTACAATGGAAGTGTCAGCCACTTCATCTAGTGAGTTGCAGCCCTCTTCATCAGCTCTCAAGAAATCTACCTCAACAGTATGCACAGTTGCCAATTCTCCAATTGTATCAACTTCTACAACACCATGTATAGTAAGTCTGCCAATATGTTCTACAATTTTGTCAACTACAAATTTAATTGCACAAACTTTTGTGCCAATCAGTTCTTTAGTTGTGAATATTCCAGTTTGTACATCACCTATTGGTACTTCATTTTTGGGAACCATATTAGTTTTGGATACAGTTAGTACTTCTTTTAGTTTTCCTTCAACTGGAACCATTCCAGTCTTTTCTACAAGTCTAGCAATTTCTACAATTGTTTCCATTTCTAAGTCCAAGGGAGTAAGCTTAGAAGTAAAACCAAAGACTCCTCTAAAACTTATGCTTACTGGTAAGGCAATTGATGAAGACATTGATAAGGAAATTGTTATTCCTAAGTTGGATTTGAACAATACCATAGTTGATGAAATGAGACTGGTCAGTCAACTTTTAGAGAAAAAAGAAAGGTAGAAATAGCTTAGAGAAGAAAGAGATAGAGAGTTTACTATAATTGAAAATGCTAAGAACATAATTATTAAGGCTATAGGTGTTGATGTTGACTCATCTCAACACATTTTTTTACAATTAGAAGAGGTTGTAAATAAGTTCAATAAGGATACCTCTAGCCAAGAAAAGCTCATTAAGAAGGTAGAGAAGAATTTTGATAATAAGGTGCTTGAGCACATTGCTCGGCACATTGCCATTAATTAGCTAGAGCTAAGTACAATTTTGAGCAATCTTGAACAATCCTTCACTAATATTACATCACTTTTTGGCAAGCCTTGTGATGTTACTAAGTATACTAAGGATATAAAGGATAAATTGAGTAAGATTGATGTTGATATGAAGGCAAGCACACAAAGGCTACAGCTTGACCCTAGTTCAAGCTTAGCACATCACTTGAAGGTGAAATTTTTGTCAGAAATGTAGGCAGAATTGCTAAGAGAGGAAGCCAAGATTAGGACTACACTGATTGATATCCAAAATATGATCATTTTAGATATGGACACAATGCAAAAACAAATTGCATATGCAAAAACATTGGTCTAGGATAACTTTTCTATAGCATATCATATGATTGAACTTTCTCCAGAAGTTCAAGTCAAACTCTCCACCCACAAAATTTTGCAAGGTAATTGGGATAAGACATTGGCTCTTATTCTAGAGGTACACTCCAAATTTCTCTCATAGTTTGGTGTCTCTATTTAATTATTTTTGCATATACTCTTTGGCATTATTGTGAAAAAGGGGGGTAATAAGAAATGATAAGGGACTTGTGGAGAAATAAGGGAGAAAATAGATTGATTTATGTACAAAGGATGATAAGCTATGTATATATTATGCCATATGTATGGGGGAGATATGTAAGATATGTATATACAACAACTTTACAAAGATCAATTTTGAAAAATAAAAAATCAATATGTCAATGTACATAAGTTTTGGCTCATAAGTGTTTTTGTCACTAATGCCAAAGAGGAATATTGTTGTAATTATGTTGTCTTTTTCATGAGTGATAACACTTATTCAATTTGAAATGGAAACCAAGCTCATCACTCAGTCTAGAGCTTATATTGAGCATTCAGTGGTTGCCAAGTAAGTTCATCACTCAAGTAGCTCATATCGAGCATTCCTGAAACTACTGAGTAAATGTGTAGTTTAGCAGTGTATACCAAGCTTCACAGTGTCTATCAAGTCATCAATTTTTGTGATATGAAGTCAGCTTCTACTAAGTGATGGATGTGTAGTGTTTATCAAGTAACAAAAACATAAATGAAGGATTCAGTATCTACTAACTGACACTATATCTACTAAGTCTCCAATAGTTATTGAGTTCCAAGCTATGTTGTGTGATTAGTATGGATCGAGCTTCCACTTCTACCAAGTGCATGACAATTTTGAGTGATGAAGTGGATGCTAAGTACCAGAAGGTCACCAAGTTAGCTTGAAGAACTCAAGTTTTCTACTATTTGGTTAACTCAGCAATGTTTTGTTTACTTGTATCTTAGCCAACCTTGTAATTGTAATTATTGGAATGGTATATGTGTAATGTATTGTATCATTTGCAATGTATGGATGGATGTATCAAGGAATGGACATGTAATTTTTGAAAAGAATGAATGCAAATCAGTAGCAAAGAAAAGTCTACAGCAAGGTCATTAAGGAGCAGCAAAGACATTCAATCACAAGAGGTGATCTATACTTCAAGGATCTAATCAGCAATAAAGTTGTAAGTCAGGTCTACTATTTCATGAATCAATTTTTCAAATCCTTTAATATGGTAGACTTAATAATCTTTGTATAAATCTCTTAATAGAGTGCATACTTCATTGTATGTTTGTAAAACCTCTAACAAGGTGGACCTAGTAGTCCAAATTGCTCTTAACAGGGTAGATCATCAGAAGTGGTCAATGTAAGCCCTAACAAGCCAACTTTATATTGTAGTAGTGAAGTTTTGTGGGTATCATCCCCACCCCAGTTTTACTTTCTATTTGGAAGGTTTTTGGGTCACCATGCATTATGAATGTTTATCTTTCTCATGCATGTAATAGATTAGATGAATGAATGGTGAATGATTTAAATTTTTTGAGGTTACTGATTCACCCCTCCCCTCTTAGTAACCTAGCTAGTCTTGATGATTTCCAACACTTTTTAAGGAAGGCAAACCCTAAACTTTTTATGAATGCTTAAGGAGAATTGAAAAGAGTTTGCATGCACAAATATAGCATTCATGGTGACTAAGGTGTTATGAATTGAGTTACATTGTAGAATCAGATAAAGAAGAATAGCGAAAAAGGAATCAAAAGATAGCACAGAGACATCTAATCAAAAAGGATCAATTACACATCAGTATAGAGGTGATCTAACATCAAGTAATAGAGTGCTAACCAAAGGACCATTGTGGAGAAATTTTAACAAGTGAAACAGTTAAATCTCCTAATAGAGTAGTCCTAATGGGTTTTTGTAAATCCTTTAACAAGGTACTTACTTCATTTTAAGTTAAAGTTCTCCTAGTAGGCACACTTATAATGGGGTGTTGAAATCCTTTAACAAGGTAAGATCTAACAATCTTGTAAGCCTTTAATAGGGAAAACCTTTCACAAGGTAAATCATGTTTCACAATCAAACATTGTAACCTTCATTAGATACATTTTATTACTATAGTAGTGAAGATTTGTGGGTGTCATCCCCACCCCAATTTTACCTTCTCCTTGGAGGGTTGCTGGGTAACCAAATAACTTGTGTCATACATGTGTTGAATATTTTACTTTTATCCTATCGATGTATATGTTTAATTTGGCATTTCGATTTATATGCATACATTGTGATATAGGTGTGTGATGAATGATTTTGAGGTTGAAAGTTTTAAGTACTAATTCAACACCCCCCCCCAGAGTTTTCTTCCCTATTATATTTCCAACATTCTATAGAATCCCATAGCATTTGAATTACTTTCTCTAGCAACCTCATTTTGGATAGGAATCTGAGGATGTTGGACTTGTTAAGTCACAGATATCTAACTATTGGACAACCAGGTACTCTTAACCCAATACCAAGATTTTGTAGATGAAAACAAGCATAAGGACTAGCTAGATCCCATATTCAGTAGGATTAGTCTTAGCTCTAGACCAACTTCAATAGAGTATGATGAACTCTCTACTCTTTAGGCTCTATAGGACCAAGGCAGGTGTGCCACAGGGATATGAATCTGACTGGTTATTTGGATTTTCTCTTCACACAATTTCTCACTATAGTTCTTCTTTCAAACCTATCCCGTATAATATATTTTGGTCACAATTTCTTCTTAAATTTGCAAAAATCTCCTTGATTATAATAGCAAGTTATAAATAGAAGGAGAGCTATCACAAATAAGTGTTGACTAGCAACTTTAGTTCTTTATTACATAAATAGAAATTTAATTTTTGATTAATATATGTATTTGCAACCATATGAACCATCAACTTGAAACTAAAATTAATTGATTAGTTCCTTATCCATTGTTATATAAAGTCAAAACTAGAAACTTTAGACCTATTTAATTGACTTACAATTAAATTTTCCACCGGTTAACTCTAAATTGCATTCTTATCATATCCCTCTCAGATACCCATAACCCTATCAATTACTGAAAGAAATTACATAACTCTTTAAACTAAGAAAAATCAATGAGAGACATACAATTTATCCAAATTGCATTAAACTGAAAGAACTTTGTTCACTTCGATCCCAAGATCATAGATGTACAAGAAAGGAGACAAAAATTAGATACGCAGATAAGAAAAACTTCCTTTTGTATTAATTTCCTTTGAAAACAAGTACAATAATAATATAAACTCAAAATATAACTCAAAACTCGACAACTTGATCATGTTAGAAACACTTTAGAATAAATAAGGGGGAGGGGGGTGAATTAGTTATTCAAGGTCCAAATGTCCTGATAAAACTTTTTCACTAAGTATAGTAAGCCCATTTAAACTGACCATGCATCCAAGCTAAACATTCTTCTTAGAAAGTTACTAAAAAATCAACATGCAGGAATAAGACATGAAAGATCAACACATTACATAGTGATTTACATGGAAACCCAATTTGGGAAAAACCACTAGCAGTAACATGCTATTCCTTTCTCAATCTTCTAAAGTGATACCCTATGAAAGGACTTCCCTATTAAAGGCTACAAAATACATTGTTAAATGTGACTTGGTTAAGGGATTTCAACCACCCTGTCAAAAGTGGGCCTACTTAAAGGACTTTAGAACATTCACTTGGAATGTCACCCTGTTAAGGGATTTACAAAATGGCTATTAAACCAACCTAAGTCCATAGGATTTTTCTCTAACTGATACAATTGGTAGAGAGTAACAATAATGGCTTTTGATTTGATACAACTCACAACATAACTTGTAGATTTTAGATCTCTATTCAGTTCACCACTTTGCCTAGCTTTTAGTCTCTATAGTTCTGATAGCTTGTCCTTCTTTCAAAATTTGTCTCATTGAGTATCCATGTTCATTGTGCCAATGCAATCATCTCTATGATCACCTGTCGATGTAGAGTCTCTATACTTTGTTCCTCCCTCTAAATGCCTTCTCCTTGACACCACACACCCTCTCGAACCACTCTTGCTTCTTGACTTGAAACTTCCTAAATAGAAGTCTAGAATACTTTTCTCGCTCTTATTTTGGATTCAAATGAATTAGGTAAGATATAATGCATCTTCCCCTTATCTTTTTTCTTCTAGAAACTTCATGTATAATCCACCTGTATTCACCCAAAAATGGTTAACCTAAAATTTTGTGCTTCCAACTCAACATCCTTATCTTCTTTCTTATTCACAAAATTCAAGGTAATAAACTTGTTAGCTCAGATCTGGTGAATCTTTGACCTTTCAAATAATGTAGCAACTCAACACTATTGACTTTCTGATGCTCAAAACATACTATATTACTCAACACCTACTATGTTACTCGGCACCTACTATGGATTCACTCAGCATCAACTAAGTTTTATTGATGCTTGACACCTATTATATTTTTGTCTAGCTCAGCACCTGAAACTTGCTTAGTACCTTCTGTTTCACTTGGCGCACACTAGATTTTGCATTTTCTCGACACTTACTGATAACAAGCTTGGCATGAACTAACTTGCTTGGTATCAACTAATGAATTTAGTCAAGCTTTATAGGCAGTCTTGTTATAATTTATTCTTCTAGAGTTTCTAAGTGTGGCCAACCTCTGTATCTTCTAGTGTATTATGAATACATTATTTTACCATTTTCTTAATTGATCATTTTAATTCATTACAAAACCATAACTCAACCTTTCTCTTAGTGCTTTTGTTACATATTATTGATTAAATCCTCTTCGTCAATCAACTAAGTGATAATGCTTTGGATCTTATAAGCAATTTTCATTCCAGAAAATAGTAGGTTTTCCATCAGTGACAAAAAAATGATGGAAAACATTCTTTATCAATAATCTCCCTTCTTCAATAATGATCTTTTCAATCAGATTTCAACAATCTCTCTCTTTGGAATTGATGGCAAACCAAACTAATCAACTAAGTTATTAAGAATGCTAACTAGGTTAAAACAGTAAGTCAAATGCCAAAGTTATTCACTCTATCAACAACTTTGAATCTCCTATGACTCCCTCTAAATTTTGTAAGCAACTCCCTCTTTCAAAGCATTAAGGATATTTCTTTTGATGATATTGTCTTCTCCTTTTTTTTCTACTCCCTTTCTGATCTTGTCATCCTAATTGATTCTTTTCTATGTTGTTTTCTCCCTCTTAGCTACTATTTCTCCTCCCCTTCCTTTCTTCTATCTCTCCCTCTACACATTTGATCCTATAGATTTGATCAATTTTTGTTATTTATCTCTCTTTGACAACAATGCTAAAGACATATTATTTCAGCATCTTATCATGCAAGTGTAGCATTTTTAGGAACTCCAATTTCTCCCTCTATCACCTTGCTTGAGACTTATTTGAAATTTCAATATTTTAATTACTTCAAGAAAAAACTAAAGTAAGGATCGTCTATATCAAATTATTTCATTTCAACAATCAACTAATCTGATGCAGGACAGTCACGCTATTACTTAAATAGCCTTGGATAGGGATATCACCCCTAACTTACCTCTAAGATACTCAAATGCATCTTTAGGTAATGGTTTTTTGAAGGTGTCAGCAATTTGTTCCTTTGAGTTGACATATTTCATCTTCACGTGTTTCTCTTCCACCAGTTCTCTTACATAGTGATACTTAATTGTAACGTGCTTAGTTTTGGCATGCATCATAGGATTCTTTGATATGTTGATGGCACTTGTGTTATCACAATAGAGTATCATAGGTTTAGTTATCTCTTCCTTCATACCTTTCAATATGTCTTTGATCCATACGATATTGGTGTAGTTCATTGCAGCAGCAACATACTCAACTTCAGTTGTAATATATGAGGTACAACTTTGCTTTTTACTAGTCCAAGTGACTAATTTATACCTAAGAAGAGTGCTCCTCCACTGGTACTTTTTCTATCATCTATATTACCTCCCCAATCTACATTAGTGTAGGCATTCAACTCAAAAAATTTAGTCCTCTTGTAGTATAAGCCAAAGTCATCTATTCCTTTTAGGTACCTCATTATTCTTTTTACTACCATAAGATGATTTTCTCTTAGATTTGCAGAAAATATTGCCAATATTACAATAGATAATGCAATGTCGGATCTGCTATGTACAACATACTGTAACTTTCTAATCATTGATATATGCATTGTCTGATTTACTTCAGCTAACACATCATTCTTGGATAATTTACGTCCTATTACCATTGGTGTACTAACTAGTTTTGAGTTTTAAGCCTAATGTTTTGAGTATCTCCTTGATATATTTTTTTTGTGTCACAAATATGTCATGTTTCAATTGATGTACTTACAATCTAACATAGAATTTGATTTCCCTAAACATTGACATCTCAAACTCATGTTTCATCTAATCAGCAAAATTTTTACAGAGTGCATCTTTTCCTCCAAATATTATATCATCTACAAAGATTTTAGATATTAGAATGTCTTTACCTTTTTCTGCCTTGATATATAGGTTGTTGCTGTCATCTATTATCTGAAATCCTATCTTCACAAGATATTTGTGATGTCTCATGCCCAGCTCTAGGTGCTTGTTTCATACCATAAAGTGCTTTATGTAGTTTGTAAACCATATCCTTATTGTTGTCATCAACAAATCCCTTTGGTTGTTCAATGTAGACTTCCTCTTCTAGTATACCTTTCAAAAAAGAAGACTTTACATCCATTTGGTAGACTTTAAAACCTTTGTAAGAAGCATATGCAAGTGGAGTTCTTACTCCTTCCATCCTTGCAACAGGGGCAAATGTTTCCCCATAGTCTATTCCTTCTTCTTGTGCATAATCTTTACAAACTAATCTAGCCTTATTTCTTGTGATCTCACCATTCTCATCTAGCTTTTTCCTAAATACCCACTTAGTACCAATCACATTCTTATCAGTTATTCTTAGAACTAAAGTCTAGGTTTTGTTCTTCTCTATTTGCTCAATCTCCTCTACCATAGCTTTATACCAATCATCATCTTGTAGTGCATCTTTCACTATTTTGGATTCAATTTTGCTTAGTAGACATGATTCATTTCTTAGTCTGTTCCTTGTTATTGGTCTGGATTCCTTGTCACCAATGATTTGTTTAGTAGAGTGATGTCTCCTCACATACTTGGATGGCCTTGGTTATGTCCTTGTTTCCCTATTTGGTCTTTCATCTTCAGAGTCACTGTATACATCTCTTTCAGGTAGTTCATCATCTCTTTCATGTGTACTAATTTCAAAATTAGAATGTGCATTTTCTTCATTCTACAATTCAACTTCTAAATGCAACTCAGCATTCACTAGTTGTGACTTGGTGGATACTGAAACTTTTTGTTGATTCCTAACTTGATTGGCAACTTCTTCTTCAATAGACATTCCTTCATAGCAGTATACAAAAGATTTGTACTCTACTAGTTACTTGATAGATTCATCAACTTGAACTTTTGCATACTCATCAAAGTTTACATTTTCACTCTCCGCAACTTTATTAGCATTAGTATTTAAACACTTATATGATTTACTTCTAGTGGAGTATCCAAGAAATATACCTTCATCACTGTTTGAATCAAACTTTTCATTTCTATAATCTTTAAAAATATAGCACTTACAACCAAATACTTTGAAATGTTTTACATTGGGTGAGTGATCATAACATAATTCAAAAGGTGTTGCATTTGTACCTTTCTTGATTTGTACTCGATTCAGGGTGTAGACAATTATAATTATAGCTTCTCTCTAGTACTTTAGAGAAACATTCTTCTCCATCATTAATGTTTTGGCATAGTCCATCAGTGATCTATTCCTCCTCTTTGTAAGTCCAATATATGGGGGAGTTCTAGGTGATGATGTTTATCTCTTAATTCCCTTATCATTACAAAATGTTTCAAATTATTTTGATATGTACTCGCCTCCTCTATTAGATATTAGGAACTTTAGACTCTTCCCTGTTTCTTTCTCAGCCTTGGCCAAGTACCACTTACACATTTGAAATGCATCAATTTAATCTTTAAGAGCATGATAGTCATCATTCTAGAGCAGTCATTAACAAATAGTATTATATATCTATCTTCTTTGTAGCTTTGTACTTCTATTGGGCCACATAAATCAATATGGACTAACTCTAGTACTTCTTTGGAAGTGTAGGTTTTTCTTTTGAAACTTGACTTGGTTATCTTTCCTAGCTGACATTGTTTGCACATTGTATTGTCAAGCTTCTTCAATTTAGGCAAACCTTTGAATTTCTTCATTTTTCTGATGCTAATTAGATTATCAAAGTTGACATGACATAGTCTTTTATTCCATAGCCATACATCATCAAATCATACAATAAAATAGGTTGCATCCTCCATATCTAGGTAAAAAAGATTACTCCTAGTTTGGTCTCCTTTTCCTATCAAATTTTCATCAAAGTCATAGATTTTGGCAATTTTGTTTCCAAATTCTACTTTTCATCCTACATTTCTTAGATATGACACACTCAATAGATTATAGTTCAATCCTTCAACATAATATGCATTATCACATGAAATTTTCTCTATAAGCTTAATGGAACCTTTTCCTTTGATTAGACATGGAGCATTATCTCCAAATGTAACACTATTTCCATCATACTGAGTTAAGGTAGCAAACTTACTTTTGTCTCTTGTCATATGATGTGAGCATCCATTGCCTATGATCCACTTGTCATTCTTGTTTACATAGGTTACAAATGGTGTTACCTCATCTTCATCTGACTCATCCTCCATGGCTACATAGACTGCCTCATCATCATTTTCATTAGAATTCTCTTCTTCAACAATGTAGCACTTTTTACTTTTATCCTTGTAATCTCTTCTATCATCTTCTCTCTATTTTTTACTTGTTACCTTCTCTATAGTTCTTCTTCTATGTACACCTTGCAGCTATATGTCCTACTTCGTTGCAATTAACACAAAGGATAGGCATCTTACCTTTGAATTTACCTTTGCATCTATGTAATCTTTTGGCTAGCAATGCTTCCAATTGTTCCACATCTTTTTGATCTATGTTGCTATCATTGGATTCATATTTTATCTTTCTTTTCTTCTTCTTTGGTTTCACCTCTTCAGTTTCTTTCAATAATAGCTTGGCCTTGAAAGCAGATTCAAGATTCTCAGGTTTGCAGTTATCAAACTTGGATAACTCAAATGTAGTAAGTCTTCCCACTATACCTTCAAGAGTTAGTTTGTTTCCTGGTATGCATCTCAACTCTTGGATGCCTAATAATCTAATAGCATAGATGGGGAGAAAGGTTCTTAAGACTTGCTAATAACAATTTCATCATCTAAATGACCAGTCAAACTTCTTATTGCACTTACCACTTCCTTTATTCTAGAGGCATATTGGGCAATGTTCTCACCTTCCTCCATTCTTGTGTCATCAAACTTTCCTCTAAGGCTATCTCTTTTTGCTCTTTGGATGTTTTGATCTCCTCCATAAATATTTGACAAGGCTTCCCACATCTTGAATGAAAAGGTACATCCCTTGATGTCATCAAATTCAACATAGCTGAGAGCAGAGGCAATCTCTAGCATTACCTAATTGTGCTCCTTTTTCTTCATATCTTCTATAGTAGGGAAACTAGCTAGATCAACATGTTCTACTTCGATTGAAGTTTGTGCATGATCACCTATTGATCCTAGGTGTAGCTTCATTAAACTATGTCATGCAATGAAGTTATCTATGTTGAGCTTGGGAACTTCTCTCTTAGACATCTTGATCTTTCTACCTCTAATACCTTTAAACTAAATCAATAGCTGGCTCTAATACCAATTGTTAGAAATGCTTTAGAATAACTAGGGGGGGGTGTGAATCATTTATTCAAGGTCCAAATGTCCTAATAAAAAAATTTCACTTAGTATAGTAAGCCTGTTTAAACTAACCATGCATCCAAGCTAAACATTCTTCTTAGCAAGTTACTGAAAAATCAACATGCAAGAATAAGACATGAAAGATCAACACATAACACGATGATTTATGTGGAAACCCAATTTGGGAAAAACCACTATTAAAATGCCACTCATTTCTCACTCTTCTAAAGTGATGCCCTGTGAAAGGCCTACCCTATTAAAGGCTACAAAACACAATTAAATGTCAGCCAATTAAGGGATTTCAACCACCCTATCAGTAGTAGACCTGGTTAAAGGACTTTAGAACATTCACTTGGAATGTCACCCTATTAAACAATTTACAAAATTGTTGTTAAACCAACCTAAGTCCATATGATTTTTCCCTAACTAATACAATTGCTAGAGAGTAACAATAATGGCTTTTGATCTGATACAACTCACAACATAACTTGTA